>JBAMHW010010378.1:1581-11934 GCA_037177495.1 Rhadinocentrus ornatus | reverse complement strand
TGGATGGATGGATGATGGATGATAAATGAATGGATGGATGGATGATGGATGATGGATGATAAATGAATGGATGGATGGATGATGGATGATGAATGGATGATAGATGGATGGAATGATTGATGGAATAATTTAATAATCCTAATAACAACACAGGCCGGCAGCAGTTATCTGATAAATATTTCATTTTTTTTACATATTCTGTGCTGCTAATGAAGCTGGTACTCGGTCACACCTCCATATGTTCCAGCCTGCTCTCAGCTGCCTGTGGCTCTGCTCTCATTATTGTTATCTGAAGCCGAAAGTACCTGGTTTCATTCCATAACACAGAAAACACAATCTGCTGGTTTCCAGGGTTTGCATCAGCACGCGTGGAGACGGGAAGTTAAGGGTTAAAGGAAACGTGAGCAGGACGGAGCCGGCGATACTCTGAAGCTCATCTCATGTAGACTGTCAGAAAATGTCCCACTTATCCAGACGGCACGTCTGTTTTCTGTCTCCGTCAGGCGCTGAGACGCCGACTCCGTCCTCTCTGAGGATTTAGGACCTCACTGGTTCTGAGCTGCAGAAAGCATCCCCCCACAGCGAGCATAAAAGTGACAAACTGAACCCAAACGAGACTAAACAGCCCTGAAGTCGGCTGGAGCTCCCTGGCTTTTATAAGCTGTTAGAATGACCAGACGGACGGCGTCCACAGTGTTGCACTACATACAGTAACCCCTCAGCACCATCACATACAAAACAAAGAAAGAAATGAATTGAAATAACCTTTTAATAAAGTCAACCTCTTTACCACTCATTGTTTCTGGTTCCTGTCGGAAGTAACGTTCCCAAAATAGTTTATCTCCACAACTTCCAGGCCGGCATGTTCAGTCCTTGTCTTTACTGAAAACTGAGACACGTCAGATTACTGCAGAAGCATCACAATCAAGAGATGTTACTGTGTCCTAGGAATGAGTAAAGTAGTCCTAGAAATGAGTAAAGTAATCCTAGGAATGAGTAAAGTAGTCCTAGAAATGAGTAAAGTAATCCTAGAAATGAGTAAAGTAGTCCTAGGAATGAGTAAAGTAGTCATAGAAATGAGTAAAGTAGTCATAGAAATGAGTAAAGTAGTCATAGAAATGAGTAAAGTAATCCTAGGAATGAGTAAAGTACTCATAGAAATGAGGAAAGTAATCCTAGGAATGAGTAAAGTAGTCCCAGGAATGGGTAAAGTAATCCTAGGAATGAGTAAAGTAGTCCTATAAATGAGTAAAGTTATCCCGGGAATGAGTAAAGTAATCCCAGGAATGAGTAAAGTAATCCCAGGAATGGGTAAAGTAATCCAAGGAATGAGTAAAGTAGTCATAGGAATGAGTAAAGTAATCCTAGGAATGAGTAAAGTAATCCTAGAAATGAGTAAAGTAGTCCTAGAAATGAGTAAAGTTATATCGGGAATAAGTAAAGTAATCCTAGGAATGAGTAAAGTAGTCCTATAAATGAGTAAAGTTATCCCGGGAATGAGTAAAGTAATCCCAGGAATGAGTAAAGTAATCCCAGGAATGGGTAAAGTAATCCAAGGAATGAGTAAAGTAGTCATAGGAATGAGTAAAGTAATCCTAGGAATGAGTAAAGTAATCCTAGAAATGAGTAAAGTAGTCCTAGAAATGAGTAAAGTTATATCGGGAATAAGTAAAGTAATCCTAGGAATGTGTAAAGTAGTCCTAGGAATGAGTAAAGTTATATTGGGAATAAGTAAAGTTATATTGGGAATAAGTAAAGTAATCCTAGGAATGTGTAAAGTAGTCCTAGGAATGAGTAAAGTTATAATGGGAATAAGTAAAGTAATCCTAGGAATGAGTAAAATAGTCCTAGGAATGAGTAACGTAATCCTAGGAATGACTAAAGTTATATTGGGAATAAGTAAAGTAATCCTAGGAATGTTTAAAGTAGTCCTAGGAATGAGTAAAGTTAAATGGGGAATAAGTAAAGTAATCCTAGGAATGAGTAAAGTAGTCCTGGGAATGAGTAAAGTTATAATGGGAATAAGTAAAGTAATCCTAGGAATGAGTAAAGTTATAATGGGAATAAGTAAAGTAATCCTAGGAATGAGTAAAGTTATAATGGGAATAAGTAAAGTAATCCCAGGAATGGGTAAAGTAATATCTGAATTCGGGAAATATTTAATCCACTTTTTTTCATAGCCACATTACTGCCAATAGAACCCATTAACTGAACACTAAACATCTGATAATCTGATTATTCTGGTGATCATGTAGACAGGAAAATCGGATTATGCTTTATCAGATAACAGCAGTTATGGTAATCCCTTCTTTGGATTTTGATGGTCATTAAAATGGGCTCTAGGTGTGTTAATCTGATTTCTGATAATCAGACAACCATTATCTGATTAAGCATAATCAGATTATGCTGTCTTCATGGTCCATAAATCAGTTAATGATTATATTTTGATGGTCATGTGAAAAGTGCCAGATTAGATTTGATTGGTTCTTAAATGTTTCTGACAGCTGGCAGGTGATAAATAAAGTCAGCTGAAAGTTTGACCTTTGACCCGCTGGTTGCCTCTGCGGACCTGGTCCAGTCCACATCACCCCGTCATTAGATGTAAGAGATGCGTTAAAAACCTTGCTCTGCGTCCATGTTTTACCACACATTTGTCAGAATTTTCCGCCGGGGAACGATGAATTTTAAATAAAAGGATGTTGGCTGATATGAATGAATCCTGGTGGCGTTCACCCGCTAGTTTCTCCTCCCACGCTGCTGCTGCTGCTTTAATCTTCATTCACACGGAGAGAAGTTGCTCTGAAAGCCGACCTCGGGAGCGGCTGATGGAGGGAGGATCGCCGGAGGTTAGTCTGTGTAACCAACAGATTGGTGGAAATCTCTGGGTTTACTTTTAGATGTTGGGCTCTGTGTGGCTTGGAGTTGGCGGAGGACTCGTTTCCATGTTTAGTGAGGCCTCCTCCTCTTCCTCCTCCTCAACTTTCCAAGCTGCTGCTTCAACAGCCAAAAACAGAGCAGAATCCAAACGGTTAGACTGGATATAAACACCCATTTCACCCAAATATCTGAGTTTTCATGTTACTCTCTGAGGAAGAGACGAAGAGAAAGGTGGAAAAGTGTGGAGGAAGGATGGATGGTAGGGCTGCAAAGTATATGGAAAATAAATTTTATCATTTTAATCTGCGTGATTTTCGTATCACAGCTGGATGGATGATGGATGGATGGATGGGTGGGTGGTTGGAGGCGTGGCTTATTGTTGGAGGAGTGGTCTTTTGGGGATGGTGTTACTTTTTAGTGGAAATATAACTTCTTGGTTGAGGCATGACCTGCTGGTGGAGGTGTGGCTTGTTGGAGGAGTGGCCTGTTGGTGGAGGCGTGACTTGGTGGAGGAGTGGCCTGTTGGTGGAGGCGTGACTTGTTGATGATGGTGTGGCTGGTTGGTGGAGGCGTGGCCTGTTGATGATGGTGTGGCTGGTTGGTGGAGGCGTGGCCTGTTGATGATGGTGTGGCCGGTTGGTGGAGGCGTGGTCTGTTGGTGGAGGCGTGGTCTGTTGGTGGAGGTGTGGTCTCTTGATACAACGTGATCTCTTGTGGGTGGGTCATCCCGCTGATATTACGAAATGGAGTAAAAACTCAGCTCATCCAGGTAGCCGATAGGTTCAGTAGGGGCGTGGTCTTTGGATGGAGGGTTGTTCTTCTGATAAAGGCCTGGGACATTATTTATAAATCTTGCGTAGGAACAAAAACCAGTGTACATCAAATAAAGTCAACCTTTGCGATTTATGAAAACTAAACTTGACGGGAAAATGTTCCTTCACAGCAACTCTGACACATTTTTACCTTTTCCAACGTTCTCCATCAGGATCTCTGTCTCACACCCCCAAATATTCCTCTTCTTCCCTCTTTTTCCCTCCCGAGCCGTCATGGAAATGATAAATATGTATTCCAGGCGTCCACCTGACCATCTATAGCCACCGTGTGGGCGTGGGAAGGCGTTCCCTCACGTGCTTCTGGTTTATAGAGGAAACAGGTGCAGGATGTACGTGCGTCTCACGCTTTTATACATCTGGAAGTAGAAGTGTTTCCTTTTTGCGCCGCAGACGTGTTACAAACACCTGTAGTTTGCTTTGCTACACTCAGGTTGATACACGAGGCCCCAGCTCTATTATTCTGGGCCTCTGCGAGAACCGTGTGGACCAGCGGAGGTGAGGACGTGAAGTCCCCAAAGTTTCAACGGAGTTGTGAGAAGGGTTCAGACTCCAGGACAGCAGAGGCTCCTTCCTCCTGCTGACTTTAATTTCTGTGCTACTGAAGCCAATCTGTTGGTCCTCTGAGCCGACCGAGACGTCATCTCAGCAGCCAAATCGAGCGGCTAACTCTCCATCACACACTTAATGAACCCATTGCTCACTTTCTTCTGACTGACTGCCTCCATGTCTCCGTCCCCTCAAAGCATTCCTCCGGCTGCTAATTGGACGGCTCTGATTGGCTCGTGCTGGGATGAGAGCTCCGACTCTAATGAATTGAATTAAGCAGAAGAGGGTGAACTGGTCCTTTGTAGAGACGTACTACAGACAAAGAGTCCACTAACCTCCAACTGAAAAAAAAATGCTCAACACTTTAACTCTTAAATCATATGTTCCGAGCCGAGTCATCTGATTGGCCGGAACCAGATCTGAGGAGCAGATTTGGACACAGCTCGACCTTTTATCATTATGATGGCCTGACAGACGAACAGAGGGGGAAATGTAACCACCAAACCTGATTAAAAGTGCTGTCGTCAGCCTCCAGCTTTTATGGAGGTGGTGGTTGAAAGCATCTCACATGGTCAGCTGCTGACCGTCGGCTCAACGCTCTAATCTGATTTCTGAATCTACGTGAATAAAAATTCATGTTTCTGATTTTTCCAGTCGGGGTTAGAGGACCCATCTTCCTCTGCAGACAGATGAGTTCTGAGTCATGTGACCTGAAGAATCTGACAGTAGACAAGCAGGAAAACAGGAAGCTGAAGTCTTGGAATGGTAGTGTGTAGCTCTGTGGGAGAATTGTGATGGATAGCTCACCCTTTAGGTGATGTACGGAAGTTCTATATTTACATGAAAATTTATATTAAACAGCAAAAAAAAAAAAAAAAAAGATCTGAACTTAGATGTGAAAGATTTTCATATTTACACTCCAGGATTTCATGTTTGAAACTCCAGGAATGAAAGAAAATGATCCCCTGAGAAACATCAGAGCTTTACCTGCAGAGACTCGGTTAAAAGTTACAAACTGATGATCAGAGCATGATCAACAAGAAGGCAAAGAACAACAAACTAAAACTACAGGTTAGGGTTTGGATAAAAACATAAAGGGGACCGTTTTCTCTGCTGCACCAGTAAACCCGCAGCAGGAAGCTGTTTGAGGGGGGACCGTTTTCTCTGCTGCACCAGTAAACCCGCAGCAGGAGGCTGTTTGAGGGGGGGGACCGTTTTCTCTGCTGCACCAGTAAACCCGCAGCAGGAAGCTGTTTGAGGGGGGACTGTTTTTCCTGCTGCAAATGAGATATTTTGGTTCTAAAACGTTGGAAGAGGATGTCCAGACAAGGTTGTCAACACCAGAAATCTTCTGCAGAGTATCGGGATAAACAGTTTTGTTCATACTGCACTAAAATACAGCCGGGAGACGTATGTTCGTATTTCAGCTTCGCTGGTTTATAATTTACCACAGACGCAGAGTAAACACGCCTCCTTTCAGCAGTTATTTAATGAACCCATTAACGGAGACCAAACGTTCGCCTTCATCTGCAGACTGAGCGAAGATGATGGCAGAGAAAACAGAGACGAGTTGCAGCTGAAATCAGAGCTTAATCAAGATGTTGAAGCCGGCAGGGAGTCGTCAGTCTTCGTCTCGGGTGCTGAGACGTTGCCGACCCCCCACCGAGCGTCTCCGTCCTCAGAGACTCCAGTTGGGCCGAAGGAAAACAACAAGTCCTATCTCAGCGTTATGTTGACTTTATCTTTGTCCGTCAGCCTCCTCTTCCTCGTCTTCTTCCTCCTCCTGCTTCTGTCCGTCTCCGTGGGTTACCGTCAGTCTCTCTGTCCAGGTCAGTTTCCTTGGTGCTGATTCTGTAAAGTTTCTGGTTCCGGGTCTTGTGTAGTTTCACCATCTGTTTGATCAGAAACGGGTCTGAAGCTCGTGAGACGGGACCTGCTGGAGGACTTGGGTCGGCCCAGTTTAACTGCAGCAGGAAGCAACTGCAGGTTAAATGCAGCTTTGTATATCTGTATTTAGCTCCGTGTCAACACTGAGGTTTGGTCTGCGTGTGGTCGCATTCTCCTAGTCGCTGCTACAGGGATCAGGTCCACCCAAACCACCAGAGCTGGAACTGGTTTTCCGTCCTCGCTGCAGCTACAGATTTCTGAGAAAAGTAAAGATGAAAAAAAAGTGTTTGTGTTTAATGATTAAGAGAGGAAAGTAAATCTTTAACCCCTTCATGCATAAATATTCACACAATAGACGTGTTTAGTGACGGTTTTTATTTCTTGATTACTAATTTTTTATTGTTTTTCTGTATTTTACAAAATATTTATACAAAAATGATGTATTACATAAAATAACTATTCTATAAAAATACAGCCGTAAATAAATGTACAATTTACACAGAAACTAATATTATTATAGTTATTATATTATTATTATAAGACTCAAACCAGCAGCAGTCTCACCGTGTTGTGTTCAAGAACAGGAGGATAACTGATGTTCTACCCAGACCTGGGATTAACCACCGTCTCTGTGGGCTGTTTCCAGACAGTCAGGAAGAATTTTCTGGGAAAATCAAAGGATGTGATCCGCTCGTTGCCCGTCACCTGGCATCAGTTCTCAGTTGTTGCCGCGGTAACGCCGCAAGGCAGATTAACAGTTTTATCTGCTGAGGTTGATCTGAACCAACCGGAACATGAAAGATATCATCTGTAGCAGCGTCTCAGCCTCGGGAGGGTTTTCTGAAAATAAACCAAATACCGACATTTAATCCTTTAACTGGTCCTGCTGAGGAGGGAGGAGCTTTGGAAGCACCTGGTGCTTCTTCCTTATTGGCCGAACACCTTTCAGTGTCAAGTCACCTGAGCTCGGATTTCTCCCGATCCGGTCCGGGAGCGCTCTGAGTAAAAACATCTGGAATCAGTTCCTGAGCTGATATCAGTTTCCATGGTAATGGTAATAATGGGTTTCCCATATGTTGTATCAGCTGACCTAAAGGGGGGGGGGGTCAGATCCAGAACCAGGTTCAGGTCCAGAACCAGAGAGTTCATGTCAGCATAGGACCTCACAAATATGGATGTGTGTGTGTTGGGAGGTGCGGTCAGCGCAGCGTGTCTCCTCTCCCCTCAGGCCTGTTTGTTTTGGCAGCAGAAGAAAGAGCTGCTCAGAAACACACACACACTCAGAGCTTCTGTTTTAGCCGTTAAACGTGACTCGAAGTTTGTTTGTTTCTGGAAATCAGGTTTAAAGACGCTGTCGCTCTTCAAGATGAGACTAAATTTTAGAACCGGAACCAGAGAATCCTGGTCCAGGGAATCTTTTCCCTCTCTGGAACGTTCCCATCGCTTCTCCAAACACTTCAAGATCAGAATGAAAAATTTTCGTCCAGAGGGAACCGGCTGTAGCTTTGTTTGTTAACAATAAAGAATAATTAATAAAGGTTAATATCGTTTTCTGGAAGCTGACGCTGCAGCAGAAATGAAGAAGCCTCTGACTGAACACACTCTTGCTTCCTGTCCAGCAGCTTGTGTAGAATCTAGATCAGTCCCCAGAACAGGGCTGGACTGGGATGAAAGTCAGGCCGGGAGTCGTACTCGCGCTGTAATGCACCGTGATTTTTTCTTTTTCTTTTTTTTACAAGCAGGCCAGCTTAGGCCACTTTTGGGTCCAGACCACCATGAAATGTCCCGCTTCTACCGTGGCCCAGTCCGGGCCTGATCCAGAATGGAACCAGACCCAGATCACTTCCCAGAACCGAACCAGAACTTCTCAGAAAAATAACAAATTAATGCGTTCAGGGTCAGTCAGATATGGGAAATAATCAGGGATCAATAAACTCACATCTGAGCCGTCTTTATGTTCGAAACATCAAACCCAAATTTACGCTTTTATTCGACTTTTTAAAAAAAATAAGTGGTCAGTTCATAAAGATCCTCTTTGCTCTGATTGGTTCGTTTATAAAGATTTCCAATTATGTAAATGAGGTATGTGATGATGTCATAAAGTATAGGAAGGAAAGGCGGGGCTAAAACACTGTGTTGTGCAGGAATGATTTTCGTATTTTTGGCCTCATTGAAACAAGCGATGACGATGATGAAGGTGTTCTGCAGCCTGCAGGTCTTCGAGTAAACGCGTCTTTGTTCCGCTGCGACACCGATGGATGCAAATCTTCCTCCAGATGTTCCAGCAGCTGCTGCGTCTCGGCCGCCTCGTGTCACACCAGGAAATTATTGTCGTTTGGAGTCTTCTCTCTCCAGATTGAATCCGGCAGCCTGAAAGCTTTTCCTTTCTTAAAAAGAAGACTTCCTCCTCCTCCTCTTCCTCATTTCCATTAGCACAAAGTGAATTAGCGAGATGAGTCAGCCAATCAGCTGCAGCATTCAGAGGGAACGGAGCCATTATTGGTTAATGAGACGACGGGGAATTAAAGCTTTCTTTCTAATAACAGTGATGTGTGTTTGTAACCGAGCTGCCTGCACCTGCTGCGCTCTTCCTCCTCGTCTTCGTCGCCTCCTCCCAGCAGCGAGGAAAGAAATTAATCTGTTGCTTTAGATTCATATCGATGATTATTATTAGACCACAGCTGCACCTGTTTCCCTCTTTCAGAGATCTGGAGATGAACCAAAAGACCGTTCAGAGCTGCTTCTTTCAATAATCTGTATTGATTAGCTTTAGTTTGAGGATGCGCGCACCTGTGTGCCTCACCTGGGAACATTTTTCTTCCTACGCTCACCTGCAAAAACTGAAACTTTAGGATTAAATGGCTCAATTAAGATGAATTACACATAAATGGAAGTTTGCAGTGAAACAATATGGTGATGTCATATAATTATGACATAAACGGCTTTAAACCGCATCTAAACGCCTTCGGATGAAACAATTTGGTGTTTAATGACGTCCCAGAGCCACTCGTCATAAATTCAACCAGTTAATTTCACTTGGGCTGACAGCTGATCCCAGTTATCACCCCATTATTCTGCAAACGTCTCCATGGAAATACGAGGAAATCAGATGTTTCAATGAAACCTGGGATTGTTTATAAAGCAACAACTGATGCAGGTAAACTGGCTTTTAGCCACTGGTGAAAAGTCATGGATGGAAACCTGGAGACGAAGCAGACGCTGACTCAGGGTTTATGTTGTTGCATGCAGGTGGAAACATCACCTGACGGCTCCCTCTTTAAGCTCCCCACTAGATTAGGGACACAACGGTCCAGCTCGGTTTGGTTCAGGACGGCTAGGTACTGGACTATCCGGGACGGCTTGGTTCCGGACGGTTTGGTTTGGTTTGGTTCAGGACGGCTGGGTTCGGGACGGTTTGGTTTGGTTCAGGACAGCTGGGTACGGGACGGTTTGGTTCAGGACGGCTGGGTACGGGACTGTCCGTGACGGCTTGGTTTGGGACGGTTTGGTTTGGTTCAGGACAGCTGGGTACAGGACAGCTTGGTTTGGGACGGTTTGGTTTGGGTCAGGACGGCTGGGTACGGGACGGCTTGGTTTGGAACGGTTTGGTTTGGTTCAAGACGGCTGGGTATGGGACGGCTAGGTGCGGGACAGTTTGGTTTGGTTCAGGACAGCTGGGTTCGGGACGGTTTGGTTTGGTTCAGGACGGCGGGGTACGGGACGGCTTGGTTTGGGACCGTTTGGTTTGGTTTAGGACGGCTGGGTACGGGACGGCCTGGTTTGGGACGGCTTGGTTCGGGACTGTTTGGTTTGGTTCAGGACGGCTGGGTTTGGGACGGTTTGGTTTGGTTCAGGACGGCTGGGTACGGGACGGTTTGGTTTGGTTCAGGACGGCTGGGTACGGGACTATCCGGGACGGCTTGGTTTGGGACGGTTTGGTTTGGTTCAGGACGGCTGGGTACGGGACGGCTTGGATCGGGACAGTTTGGTTTGGTTCAGGACGGCTGGGTTTGGGACGGTTTGGTTTGGTTCAGGACAGCTGGGTACGGGACTGTCCAGGACGGCTTGGTTCGGGACGGTTTGGTTTGGTTCAGGACGGCTGGGTACAGGACTGTCCGGGACGGCTTGGTTCTGGACGGTTTGGTTTGGTTCAGGACAGCTGGGTACGGGACTGTCCAGGACGGCTTGGTTCGGGACGGTTTGGTTTGGT
>JBAMHW010010377.1:0-11948 GCA_037177495.1 Rhadinocentrus ornatus | reverse complement strand
CTGGATTTTCTTTATATAGCCGTAGGCCTTCTTTTAAAGGAAAGAGACATTTTGTGCGTAACAATGCGATTAATCGCAATATGTCATGTGATTAATTATTTTGATAGTAGCCCAGCGGTTATATATATATATATATATATATATATATATGTGTGTGTGTGTGTGGATATCGCTCTTGTGCAGCCCCCCTTCAGGAAGTGCACCTGGAAGTGATCCCTATTGCTAGAAGAAACCAGGAAGTCAACATGACAGCTGTCGTTCTTCCCACTGAAGCCAACATGACTGTGTTTTACTGGTGGATAGGAGACAGCTTGGAGGTAAAGGATATAACAAATCTCATATTACATCACTGACCGAAATTAAAGTATATTAATTCATTGCAAGAAATAGTTTGATCACACCTGCTCCAGACGAGATACAAGGACTGCTTTAACTTTTATTACAGTACATATTTACTGTGGTATCATTAGATAAGCTTATACAATGTATAATACACCCTAATTTCCATCCAATACTTTACAAAGACCTTGTATGGGTGATCGTCTAGTTGTTATGAAAATAGTTCATTCTTCTATTTTGTTACATTTTTCATGTAAGCCTTGATAATTTTTCTTGAGACTTCCCATCTTTTTAGTAGAAGTGCAACCAAAAATCAATTCAGTGATCAGTAAGCCAAAAGCATGGATCCAAATTACAACTAGAAGCCCTCAGAGAGCGCAGACCTCCGCCAAGCCATTGTAATTTTTTTTTTTTTTTTTTTGCCAGTGATTATGGACTTTATTTTTTTAATTAGAAGCTCTGTTATCCCTATCTCCCTCTTTAAACATTTTCCTGGATCCAGGCAGTGATCCAGATCACCCCCAAAATATGCCATTTCTGAGATTTCCTGAAAATTAAATCAAAATCCATTCACAACTTTTTAAGTTATGTTACTAACAAACACAAGACCAACGCTGAATACACGATCTCCGCCTTCTTGTTGATTATCTTCTATTATATTTAATTTAACATTGAAGTAAGTATGATTATGATCAATCAAAAATTTTAAATCAAACACTTTCCTCGATGAATCTCAAATGAAATCAAGATTGGCATCTTCCACAAATCTTCCACGACCTTAGGATGTTGCTTTTGACATGGTTGTCTAAATAATAAGAAGATGTTTGCTTCATCACTTAGAGGTTAAATAACTTGTTGAATCTGAGACATACTAATCACTGCTCGGCTTTTCAATTGGGAAGCTTTCTTTTGTTTGTTTGTATTTGGCCAAGCAGTGTATGATTTATTAGTGGATTCAGTAGAGGGTTCTTACTTGAAACAATTACCTGCAGTAGTTTTAAATTAAGTTAAAAATTCCAAAGTTGATGGCTCATCAATGTAAATTATTGTCCTGAAAGTTTTGTACTGTGTATCTTGGAGAAATAGCTTATACATGATGCTTTTTTACATTTACAACTTTTATAGTAGTTACTTATGTAGTTAGTTAGTTAGATTTAGTTATATAAAACTTAAATGCTTTAATAGCACATTACCTTTCATTATTGGTACTTAACTTTACTGTTTGTATCTAACAGTGTTAAGTTTTTCTTGCAGCCCACAATGACCCTGCAGAACAGCCTTTTAACTCGATTCCCAGAGACTGGAGAGATTTCTGTCACCGTCCAAGTTTCCAACGGCCGGTCCATGGTTCAGGACACACGGACAGTCAGAGTCTACAGTAAGACATACTGAAAGAAGCTTCAGAATTTCCCTTCAATCTCATTTACATTTGAAACTTTGCACAAGTAAAAATCAAGGGTCAGCCTGACTACTGGACAGAAGATAAACAATGCAAAAACGAAATACCCTAAAGAGATATATTTTGGGATTAAATCTTTGGGTATGAAGTTATTCACAAAATAAATGAATTAACTCATTTCATGTCATTACAATGGCTTTTTTTGCTTACATCTGATATTCTCCTCAGTAGACGAGTCTAACATTCATTTAATCGCACTTGTAAGGCCCATAATAGTCTGTTAAAACCATTTTTGTTTCCTTTAGAAAGCTACTGCTATCTGTTTATGTCAAAACACGTGCTGATTTATTTCCCAACATATGTTTCCACTAAGATGGCTGCCAGCAGTGCACATCTGTCTATTCAGAGCAATCAGCATGCTCCACCATCTGCGGTTCTTGTGTTGCTAATAAAAATTGAGAATAAATACCTCAGAGACATCTGTGACTAAATTTTTTGTTTAACTGTGATTTGTATTTTGCATCCTAACTGAGATGACTGCTGACTTGTCCTCTAGATGACTTCCGGGTCATCCCTCTAAGCTTCAGCAGAAACCTGGACCACTTTAACCCAAACATCCCAGAGTGGAGAAATGACATCGGCCAGGTGGTCGACAAAATTCTGACTAAGGTAGGTCTGACCAGATCAATTCAGTGTTTATTTGTAAAATCTTTCATAAGGTCTTCTCATGTCCAATCACAGTTCAGTTCAAAATTATTTAAATAATTTTAATGTTATACTTGTTCATTTAAAAGATTTTTTTTTTAATGTAGTTAATCAGATTTAATTTTGAGAGAACTAAGCACTGGTTCTAGGACTTAAACAGAAATGATGAAAGGAAATACATAAAATTAAACTATGAACTTAACTCAAACTTACAAAAAGTAAAAACTAAGTTTATATCTGCTTCAGTAAGTTCTCCATAAGCATTTGCTAATTAGTATCACACTATACATCTAACAGTTTGTGACCTGATAGCCGTGTTTGGCTGAAAATACAAACATTCTTTCGGTTTATCATGGTGGGGATACAAAATTAGTTGCTTATAATCTCAAAAACAAAAAGCACCTGACAGAAACAGCTTGCTGTTTGGCCCGTGGCTAAGAGAAGGAAAATATGACTCATCATTTTAGTACTTTCATTTAGCAGACAAAGAGTGCTTACAAGAGAGAAACAAGTTATATTTTATTTCCTTATCAATTCATTCAAGAGAAAAATTTAAATTGTTTCATTTGTGTTGTCGATTTAAATCTTCACGCTCCTTTTAGCTCGTGTGTTTTAGCTGTTAAACTTTCCACAATGTTCGCCCATCTCAATGTTGCTGTTAGATTTCTCTGCTTTAATGTTCTAGACAAAAAGCATTGCACACTGGGTTTATCCAAGTTTTATTTTATTTTATTAAGTTGCTTATAAGAATATAAGAAGCTGAAAAAATAAGAGACTAAAAAGACTCAGCACTGAGAATCCTCATGGTTGGGTGATTATTCTCTGTGTTTGGGATTACTGTATTAGTGACTTGGTTTGCACTACACATTCATTGTGAATGCAATAACATTTTGTCCAAACAACCTAAGGTCACAGACATACCTCTGGAGTCTCTGGTAACTGTGGTGAAACCAGGCCTTCCCACCCCTGCGGACCTATATGTCCTCCCACTGGACAGCAAACCAGACAAGAGGACTGTCTTTGTAGATAAGGTAAAAAATCTGTACACAGCAATGAGAATCTTAGGGCTGAATTACAGTTTATCCAGTTTTCTATTAAACATGTAGAAAATTTTAAAATCGCATAATATTTTCTCTTTCTTAGCGTATTCCAGCCATCGTGCAGGCTTTCAATGACAAGAACATCAGCTTCATGGTTCGAGGAGGTCAGCGAGTTTTAGTGATGCTAGCTGACCCAAATGCAGGTATGCTGAAGTGCTCCGGTATGGTCTGCTTTTTAAAACTGCCATTAAATATTTAAATGGTAACTGCATGCTATTGATTTATTTCCAATAAATAGGTCTAAATGCTAATGACTCATCACCATCAACGACAGAAAATGGTGCGTTCACCAACATTATCCATACAGCTTTCCATTTGAAAGCATTAAACTTCACCACTCTACTGTCAAATTTATTTTCTGTGTCCTTCCCTTTCCTGGTTTCCCAACAAATCAAAATCTCCTGTCCATGGCACGCTCTACTTTTGTACCCGATTACTCTTCACTGTGTTCAGAATGGTGTTGCTTCTCTGTGGAGGGATGATTCTAGAAAAACTTTACTTACAATTGTTTTTGGCGTCTTTAGTTATTTTTGTAACTTCTATCCTTATATTTCTGCTTTTAAATTTTATCTCTTATTCTGACAATAAGATGCACTCTTCACTGATACACTGATACTGTGTTTTCTGCCATCACTGCAGGCTACCATGGAGCAGCTGGAGGTCCAGGTGTTTGGGCTCTAGCTGTCATTTTCCTAATCAGCATAATTGCCACCGGCTCCTTCATCCTTTACAAGTTCAAAAGGTGAGCTATACCTTGTTATAGAGATACTATATGTAGGTCAGCCCACATAAATGATACTGGCATCCAACACTGACATGATGATGCCAGTCATTTGTGTTTTACTAGAGTATGATTCAGTTCTTAGACTCTACTTAACTAATTTTGTATTCTATTACTAAAATATGAAGATACAGCAGGCTTCCTATTGTTAATGTAAAAACCTAAAGCACCTCACCATGTTACACAACATTTACAATTATATCATAATTTCCCTTCAGGGATTTTTAAAGTTTAAATTAAATAACTTTAAACTGAATGTGTATGTAGTAGTTTTATTTCAGTTGTACCCTACAGAGACCCTCCACATTCATCATATTCTAAAAGATATCTTCACCGCTAAGATTACCACAATCAACATTAGCATGCTAACATTTGCACACTGACAATGCTTACATATTGACTTTTATAAGTTAAATTAGTTCTACAGTGTGCAAGACATAATAGGAAGGAGTAGGCAATGAGGTCACATTATTTAGCATTATCCGATATGTTAATTTCTTTTATTATTTTCTGCTAATTCAACTGTGAAACTTATCTGCTAAAGATAGTCTTCATCTGCATAATCAGTTGTACGGCAGCACTGGTCTTTTGCTAACAGTAGCATGCTAATATGTGCACAATTGCAAGGTTTGCATGCTTACTTCCATCATTTTTAATAGTTATGCAGTGTGTTAAAATCTTAATAACAACACAAGATATCAACTTGTTACCAAGGTTTGGTGTGTTAGCATGCTAGCGTGTGATTAGCACCGAAAACAAAGTTTTGTCTCAGTACTGGATAAATTAAAGTTTGACGTGAAAGTATTCCTCAAAGTATCAAATTCATCCTGTGGGGAATATAAATGTCTGTGACTGATTGTAACCTTATTTTAGTTTATTTATATAGTTACAATTCACATCAAAGTCATTCCAAGGTACTCTGTACTGGACCATTGTAACTGTACTGAGTTGTACTTTCAGATTATTTTAAATCTATTTTAATCCAATTGAATCAAATTAATAAAAAATAAAATTAGTTTAATGTTGGTATCCACATAATGTCAGTTTAAAAGATGCCTGGCTAAGGAAACCAATAAATCATCTTGATTGTGCATTAGGTAATGGTCATGGGGAAACTGCCCTTTCAGAACAAACTATTCAGTGATTATTACCCACTTTTGTTTGAAACATTTAATTAAAATGGAAAAGAAGCCATCAAAAATAAAAATAATCCATGTATGTCCTTTGTAAAGCTTAAAGTTTTGGGTTTTTCTTTTCTTCTTTTTACAGCTTTTGGATACAGATTTGTGAATATGTGTACTAAATTTATTGCCATCTATCTGATTTTTCCAAAGACCAACAACTATCCTGTTATTAAATCTTGTAGAAAGCATTTTATTGATATGTTAATTTTTCTTTGATTAGTCATAATTCAAAATATACCAGTATGTCCAGCATTCCAACTTGCTAGCTAACTTGATATTAACTCTTGATCAAAAGATTGTTTAATTATCATAGTGTATTGTGTATTGTGCCCTAACCCTTTTAGTTTGCATGAAAATCCCGTGTTTATTGTCTGTGTATGATTCTGTGTTTAACTGCATGCTTTTTTTTATTTACACCAACATCTCACCAACAGCACCCCCTGTGTCCCAAACACAAATACTCACTAAAAAGTCACTTGAATTAAAACATGCAGTTCAAAACTACGGCCCCATCTCATGAAAACAACAAATCCCACAGTCCTTGGCTTAGGACTGAGGATGCATATCCCCCGCTGTTTTTCAGAAAGCTTCCTGGAAGCCGCAACGTCTACGCCCAGATGCACAATGAGAAGGAGCAGGAGATGACCAGCCCCGTGAATCACAGCGAAGACACCCAGCACATCATCCAAGGCGAGGAGTTCATCGACGACGACCTGGACTCGCAGACTCTAGGTAACGCAGGAGGTAGCCCCGCCTTCCGATCCCTTATAAGGACTACCACTAACCACTGCTACTAAAATCCAAGCCACTAACACCAGCAGCTAACTCACACCAAGGTACTGGAGGACCTCACTCTTTTCTTTATTATTATGTCACTGGTGAAAATGTCTAAGCTCCAGCTCTGGTCACAGGGTGTTTTATGGTCATCACTAAAGTTAAACCTGTTCAGTTATGTTACAGCATGAAACATTAACAATCAATGTGATAAGCTTCAAAGTTGGCACTAAGTTTAAAATACATGCATTGTTAATGGACAGTGATAAAACAAATGTTGTGATGCAAATGATGGCCATGAAATGCTGCGATCAGGGATGTAGTGGAGGGGTAAAAGAGACCAGTATCAATCTAATTCTTTTTGGTTATGAATTTGTATATTCTCAATAAGGGGTCTAACAACACATTGATCAACACTGATACATAGTTTCAGTAGTCATGTTTGCATAAGCAAAATTTCTTTTTTATCAGGTTGCAGCTCTGATCAGACCTGTACTGTTCACATAAGCCTGATTAGGACGCCGGTTTACATTCACCACATAAAGAATCAATCATGCTGACATGTGCAGAATTGTCTGACTTGTGGAAGAAGCAGCAGAAGAAGAAACAGTGATTTCCCATGTAAACAAACCCTTCAAAATCTCAAGCATTTTATTTGTTTAACATAACGTTAAATTCTGTTTTGGTCCTGCATTGTATTTGAATAAGATTATTGTAAGATTTTTCTTTTTCTTTCTTTTTTTAAATAAACTTTGAGTAAAACAAACAATGCAACACAAGTTGTAACATATACTGTGGGATTACTTTACATTAAAGTAACATAAGAGGCATGCACAGTAAAGATAATTTTGGGGATAAAATTGGGGGCGCGGCTCAGCAAGGTAGAGCGGTCGTCTTGTAACCTGAGGGTTGCTGGTTTGATCCTCAGCCAAGTCGAGTTCATGTCGTCCTTGGGCAAGACACCGAACCCATAATTGATCCTGATGGGCCGTGGTGAGCGCCTTGCATGGCAGCTACCGTGTGAATGGGTGAATGGGTGAATGTGATGTCTACTGTATAGCGCTTTGGATAAAAGCGCTATATAAGTACGGACCATTTACCATTTACCATAATTTCACAGGATGCGCAGACAAATGCTCACAAGACAATTAGAAAAAGAGACAAATTCTCACAAATAGTTTTTTTTTATCCACTGAACATTTTGTTACATGTTGTGTAACCACATCTACCTGACAAGTAAACTGGTGATCTTTAAGATAATCATTAGTGTGACTGACTACCTGTCATCCTTATATATGGACACAAGTCCTGGCTCATCACATACCAGAACTGATCAAAAATACTCAAACACAGTGAGTGTCCAGAACTGCTTAAATGACTTAGTGGGTGTTTTTATTCTGAGCAACTCATCTATAAACAGACCAAAGCTTTGAGATGATGTCATGGCAACACTGATACCAATAGGTGTGAAATGGGGTGTGATAGGCAAGACAAACAAGTATACAAGCAGCATCGATAAAGAGGCAGAAGCCTTTTCAATTTATCTTTTTATTTCACATTTGTTTTGTGAGTATTTGTCATGGAATCAAATAAACTTCACAAAGTAAATAGATAAATAAGTAAATAGTATTAAATAAATAGTTTGATCCTAATTTAATTAATATAATCAAGCATCAATACAGTAAACATTTGTGAGACGTGTTAGAAAGAGCTGGTGGATTTGTTTACATTTGTTATTGTCTAATAACCCAATTTTCAATTATCCAAAGTGAAATTGTCTCATTGCAACTGCTGGTTCCTAAATCCAGTTGAATCCAGATCATATAATGATGGAATTTGTGATATCAGGAAACATAAAAACATTGTCCTTTAAATCAATATATTATATTGTGATCAAACTTGTGACTTGTACCCCTATTCTGAATACAACCACACACACATCTGCCATAATCACAGAACTAAGAACAGTTTGAAGTAAAAGTTTATCTCTGATTGGGTTTAATTAAAAAATGGAGGAATTCTTTAACCTGCCCCTACATTTCTCAGTGGGACCAACAGTTTTAGCAAACTTGCTTTTTTGTCTGTTATTTTGCATTAATATTGAGCTAAGGTGCCGTGTGCATGTTTTAATACAATTCTCTCCTTGGAACTTTTATCAGAAGAGCATATCCAAACTTACCCGACTATGTTTTTCATTTTAAGCATTTTACAATCACAAATGTGCCAGAAGATGTTTGTTCCACCCACTGCATTGGTTTTAGTTGTTTGGAATTGCTCATTAAATTATTTTAGTGACCTTTTGTAAACAATAAACATCAGTTATTGATTGGCTATCCATTCATGAGTATACAAAGTCGGATTTGATTTGAGTAATTTTGATAAGAAAACTTCACAAGTGTGAACCTCAGCATGTCAGGATATCTTCAGCTCATTTCTCATCTGCTTGTCTGTCTCTAATCTTCACCTGTCTGAAGGCAACCACTCAGGTGTTGTCCTGAGCGTCAACTCCAGAGAACTACACAGTTACCTGACCAGCTGATGGCTGCCATGGCAACGCTGATGAGCTAGCCCAGCCTAGCCGAGCCAGCTAACGAGCACAGGGACTCTGCCTTCTTCCTCCTCTTTTTTTTTTTTGTACCCACCCTCTCCTCCCTTTTGCGCACTTCACCTCCATGGCCTCCTCAACTTTGTGTGATTTGTACTTCACATTACTGCAAGCTCCTTACTCTCTCTCTCTCTTCCCACCTCACCACAAACACCTGATGTTAATTGGAGTCTTGATGGCTTATCTGTGTCTGTAAGAAAAATAACATTATGTGCACAAATATTCTGCCACCTAACACTCTTAGAATCAGCCAGGGAGAGTTGAACCGTCTAAACCAGCAGCTACTCAAGCTAGCTGCAGCCAAAGACGTGTTTCTGAGCACTAAATGTGGGCTGCACTAAGGCAGAGAAGCTCAACTAAAGACAAGTGAGTTTTTATTCTGTTTTATTATTTTCTTACTTTTCTCCCCTGAATGATCACTCAACCTCTCTCTCTCTTTAAAGGCAATAATAATCTTAATGGAATGTACAATATGAGAAAAACCCTCGTGAATATGCATATGATGAGAATATGCATGCAAACACAAGCGGGCGGTGTTGCACTTTCTTAAATTTTCACTTCTAAGGACGACACTGTATGTACACATAGCTTTGTTCATTTTCTCCATACTCCTAATCCATTCTTGTTTTTTTTGTTTGTTTTTTGTTTTGTCTTTTTTTTTTTTTTTAATGACCCATTTTCAGCAGATTGGTGTAAAATGTTTTAAATCGGTGCCACCGCCGTCTGTCTCATGGTGCCTGAAGCAGCAGATCGTCAATCTGTCCAGTGACATCACCAGTCACCATGTACGGTTACGTCTAAAAACACAACTTCCCTTTCTGCACCTCCTCCTCCTTCTCTTCACAGTTAGAGCAGACTCTTTCCTTAGGAGACAAAGGTTGCTGTCATGGAGAGAAGGTGTAGCCCATGTTTTCGGTATCAGCCTATATTAGGCAAAAGCCCGCAGTGGAATCGTGTCTCCTTTAAAAGTTTGCTTTGTTTTATGTAAATGTGTAAATATGAGCAGTGATCTCCACTTTGTACATATTTCCTGTTGACATGTGTGTGTGTTTTACATAGCTACCAAAACAATGGTATTGTTTTTTCTTCTTCTTCAGATTCACAATGAGTTTCACCAGTTTAATCTTCACTGCTTCATGTATCTTTTTTCTTATTTCTGTCTCATTAGTAATTATCCCAGTCTTCATGTTAACTGGAAATAATTTCATTGTCTTACAGAAACACTCACAGCTACTGTATTCAGCAATGACTATATATATATATATGGATATTTTTGATACACGTCAGGTTTTGCCAGTATGTGTTAACACTGGTTAGTGTTTCTGTTGCCTTTTCGTTTGTTTGATTGCACTAATGATGTAAAAAAAAAAGTTGCCGTTGCCAAGTACCAGACGGCAGCCAAACAGTTCTGCAAAATATGAATCTAAAGATCTCTGGAGGAAAGGCTGCAGAGACCATCAGGACCATTCTTTGGTTGGATTGCATTCATTCATTCTGGTTACGACTTTATTCAACTTTTGTACATATTCTGCTCATGCTCAACTTGTTCTTAGTTTTGTAGTGCTGTGTCGTCATTGTGTCAACGCACCCTTAAACAGAGGGGATTGTGGGGGATTATGATATTCTGATGTTAAAGTTGAAGAGTTTCACAGATGATGACACTGACCATGTGATTTGTACCATGCTGCTTTCCTTTGTTTTTGGTTTTGTTTAGTTGTTTTTATCTCCTTCTGCTGGTTTGTTTAATCTCTTGATTTTGGATATTAAAAACAGGAAGCATAGAACATTGGACCTGCATCCTGAAATAAATCACTCCCATTACTTGTACGTCTGGTTTTGTTTTTTCAGCTTCCTCAACATGATAAAACAAAACGTATCATATTTGATACGAAAGTTTCAGAGTCCTCTGCAGCACCTACATAATAAACATTTCTTAAAGGTACCATGTTATGCAAAATTCACTTTCTAAAGGTTTTCTAGCAGTCATATGTGTCCTCATAGCCTGTGTATGAGGCCCAAGAATTAGAAAATTCTGTCTCCACTTTTTAGAGAGTGTCTGCTCAAACAGGTGAGTCTGAGATCTTTCCCTTTGTGACATCATGAAGAGAAATAACCGCTCTCCCCAGGAGTGGATCCTACCATTGACCCCAAATGACCAAAGTAATTTTTAGAGAATAATCTGTATAATTTTAAGGTTTGTTTTTTCAGAATTGAAGTCATTTCTATTCAGCATTTTTCTGAGACAATAATGAGAAATATTGTAAAATATCAGAAAATTTGAAATTTGAAACTATTTCCAATTTTTTTAAAAATCATCACAAAATGATAATTTACCATAGAAGATAAAAATTTTGCATTAATTTATTTTAAAAAAAAAATACTTACTTGAGGGTCTACTGCAGTGTTCTCCAATTCGATCCTACTAAGGCTGCAATCCAGCAGGTTTTCCACGTATCCCTGCTTCAACACACTGGCAACATGGCTGAAAAAATCTGACCCACCCCTAGGAAGACTGTACGGTTAGCTTCAGTGGACTCTCGTGAAATTAATGTCACACAATTTTAACACCTATTAAAAAGAGAGGAGCAGACACATTTTGCATGTGACTTAAAGTAAAGCAAGACACTACAACTTGTGTTGAGTCACTATTACTTGTGAAAACAGCAGCAACAATTACAGGTGGGTCACCATGACAACCATGCAAAGCGAAACACTTGCCCATTCATTTTCTTCACTGCTTATTCCAATTCATGGTCGTGGGAAAGCTGGAAACTATCTCAGCAAATAGCAAGCGAGATGCAGGGTACACCCTTGAGAGGTTGCCAGTCCATCGAAGAGACCCACACCAAAGCTTGTTATGCTTTTCAAAAGATTTAAGAACTTTGTTCTCATTCTCGAGACCACAGAAGAACAAGAAAATAATTTGATCATGTCTGGTCAATTCTATGGGATTAATGGGGGGTAAGGCATATATATATATATATATGCGGACGCTGCATCGGTCTGTCGTGGTGAAGAAGGAGCTGAGCCAAAAGGCAAAGCTCTCTATTTACCGGTCGAT
>JBAMHW010010376.1:0-11955 GCA_037177495.1 Rhadinocentrus ornatus | reverse complement strand
TATATATATGTAAAGAAAGAAAGAAGAAAATCTTGCATCCTTATTTTGGACATTATCGAAGCCCCATAGTTGGAATTTTAAAAATCAGAAGTCTAGGAGGAAGGTTATAGACCCAATGCGGACCTCTGCCGACCACCTAATCTTCCTCCTTGTATGTTTCACTTCTTGAAAGTGGCGTACACACAGGAACTTCATAGAGGCAAGATATGAGTCTTTCTAGTTAGAGTGGAGAAGCAAATCATAATGTCAGTGCAAAATATGCAACACTTTGCAATGTCATCAAGCTATATTCAGATGACTATGTGTAAATATACCAAGACGAGGAGGGCAAAGTCATAGATATATTTGCATGCCACAGCCCATCCATTGTTAGGATGGGCACAAAACCAACTTTCATCCTTATGGTTGTGCAATCTTTTGTTAAGTGAAGCTGCAAATCTATACACATCAACACTTTTTGTAAGAATGAATGTGTATAATTGCTGTGGACAGGAGCCAGAGTGATGCTTTGAATGATAAATGCAGACACACAGACATGTTGAGCAGACTGGGCAATGTCTGCTGCACGCTTATGCAAGAGGCTTTCTCCCCAGGAGGCTTTAGGAATGATGAAGGCCATGGGTGACTGCGATTCTGATGGTGGAGAAAAAGTCTCTTTCATTCTTAAAGAGGACAGCTCAGATGCAGAGGTATCCACGGATGATGAGGCTGTAAGTGAGACAGAGTAAACCACGTACCCCCTCAAAAGAAACCTCGGAATTCTGAGAGGACCAAAGTGACCTGACCAAGTGTGGCTGCAAAAGATGGGGCCGTTTGGATCCAGCAAGAAGTTGAGCATCTCGCTACATGTGGATCAAAAGAACCAGCGTTTTGCGACAGAGAGAGCCTACAGAGTACGCCAAGCGTAACATCACTAGCCGTCTCCAGAGTTTCTTGTGCTTGATCGACATCAACATGCTGCTGTGCATCACTCAGTGTGCAACCGAGCAAGGCTGCAGAACCGACCCAAGTTTATGAACTGATGGCCTTCATTTCAGTTTTGTTTACCAGAGAAGCAACATCCAAAGTCGTGGTGAGTGATGCTGGTCAGAGCATTTCCTTGTGCCAACCATAAAAGAAACAATGCCTCGAAACAGATTTCTAGAAATCATGAAATACCTGTGGTTTGATGACAAAGACACCCGTGAGCAGCGTGTGAAAAAGGACAAGTTTGCTGCTAAATCTGACATCTGGCAATGTTTCATCAGGAACTGCGTGTTGTCTTACAAGCCAGGACAACACATCACCGTCGACGAGCAGCTTTTCCCAACAAAGGTCCGCTGTCCTTTTACCCAATACATTGCATCCTGACAAATTTGGAATAATTTTTTGGATCGCAGCAGATTTGGAGACCAAATTCATGTGTGATGCCATTCCATACTTAGGAAAAGACCCTACTTGTCCCACAGAAGAGAGACTGTCAGAGAGTGTGGTTATGAAACTAATGGAGCCATTTATGGATGTGGGCAGGACTGTTACAACTTTTTTACATGGCTGCCACTGGAAACAACTCTTCTTGGCACCATAAACAAGATAGGATGGGAAGTTCCACACCCAGCCAAAGATGCTTCACGATGCAAAGAATTCTCCACGCAGGTGTTCACATCTGACAGTGCTTTGCTGATGGTATATGCACCCAAAATAAAATCTGTCTGTATTCACCAGAAAGTGGAGATTGAAGAAACACGCAAAAGAAAACTCAACACTGTTACGGACAACAACCACCTGAAATGGGGTGTTGACATTATGGACCACAAAGCACGTGCCTACACAGTGCGTGCAGGAAAATGGAGGAAATCCATAGTTGTGTTTTACAACATGCTTGACCTGGCAGCAATGAACGCACATGTGTTGTACATAGCATGTACAGGGTCCACTGAAAAAAGCCAACTTTCTTGGTTCACCTTGCAGAGGAATTATGGAAGAGGTTTTTGCAAGAGAAGGCCCAGAAGGAAGAAAAGAAGTTGCAGCTTCAACAAACCCCATAACATTCCCTCAGAAAAAAAGCAGTGTCAGGTGCTGATGAAGTGCAACAGGAACCACAGTAGTGAAAAGTGTTCACAATGTGATAAATACACATGCCGCAAATGTAGGAAAGATAGGACTTCATTGTCCTCTCTCTCTTCCTCTCCAATTCATTTAAGGATTGCTGACTCTTCAAGTCATAAAAAAAGATTTCACACGATAACATTAGCTATTAGCAGTAGCTTGGTACCAAATACATGGAGAGCATGCTTGTAACTTATCGGCATAAAAATAAATAAATAAATAAATTATAGGTGTATCCCAATAAAGCATCTGCACACTTCGGAGTGTGCAGAATATGTATCTATGTATAACTATATATCGTTCTGTACCTCATCGCCTGACGGGACACTCGAACTTGTGCGAGATGTTGACTTCTTTACATTTTTGATTCTCCGCGGCTTCCGTAGTTGTAAGAATGATCAGGCTCCAGAGAACACTGTTTAGTTGCTTGTAATGTATTAGTGCACCAATAGATGCCAGTAATTCTTACACACTGCGGCTTTAATGAGAAAAACACGGAAGTGATGGGGTGTGTCCCAATCCATACACTTCTATACTTCAAACACTACATTTAAGTGCTTAATGTGCTGACACAAAAATTTCAGTAAAATCTCACTGAAAGTACCCGGATGCTGCCCTAAACCCGCCAAAAATCTAGTGCGGAACGATGGACACTACTAAATGGACGCCATCTTGGTGATGTAGCGGAAGGGGAGGGACTTTCAACCAGTTTTCTAGAGCTGAATAATGGTGGCCAGCGACTGAGCGGTACCGATGCAGGTGGAGGCTGTTTAGTACAGTAAGTATGAAGTTATTCCATCGTAATTTTAATATAAACGGCAGCATGCTGCCGATCTCTTCTATCCCTGACGACAGTTATGGATCTGATCATTTGTTGAAGGCTGCGGTTCTACCAACTCAGTAGAGTAAGCGCATGTACATGTTAGCAGTTTTTTAGCCGGTTTTGCGGATGTAGATAGGCTATGAGTGTTAGAAATAATTAATTCTATAGGTTCCGTTTATTCATCGTTGTTGAACCTCCAGATTAAGCACTGCGGTGTCTGTGGTGTAAACAAAACTGTCCTTAATCTGAAAACTGATCAGGAAACACCACTGGTTAGACAACCGGCCCGTTTCCATGGTACCGCTGAGTGAGCCATAGCTGATTGTACATCACTTTAGATAAGAGTCTGCAAAGCACATACATACTGTTTGCTTTCATATAAACTGCAATTGTATCTTTACCGTTGGTCACTGTGGCATCAAACTACCGAGCCAGCAGTGGCACTGAGGCATTTAACGCCTGGGTTCGGACTCTGCTGTGGAGAAGAGGAGGAGGCAAGAGAGAAATGTTTTAATAAAATGTTTTAATAAAAAGTTTGCTGCATCCCTGATTTAGCCTCAATACTGCATTTCATATTTTAAAAGATGATTTCTAGTATAACCGGTTTCCTGTTGCCAGATGTGAACTGTATCAGTGTAAACACCAATGAGAACACATGTGTGTGATGTAAAGTACTTTAATTCATTGGATATCTTTGCACATTTAAAAGCTGCTTTACTAGTGTTTTAAATTGCACTTTATACTAACAGGTATGGGGAGACCTGCAGGGGCATGAGCGTGTGCTGATGGTTTCTATTGTTATCTACTGAGGTCGACTAATACACTGTAGACCACGGTACTTTGTTAATAATGAGGCCTTTTGAAAGGCATTTAACAGCATAAAGTATAATGACATGCAAACACGTATGTGAGCGTGATTTTGGATCATGGAAGAACTTGGATGGATTTTCCTGAAAAGAAAGTATATAAATGGAGCTGCGCTGCTATCAGGCAGCATGTAGGAGGCTGAAATACCTTTAAAATAAATAAATAAACATACAACCTAACTCATGTTCAGTCGGAGGAGAACCCTGCGTTGGCGGCGACGTAGTGTACAGGTGGGGTTAAGTAAGGAGTAAACAAAATCTAGAGTTGGAGATTCATTCTCTAAATTGAAGTGGCAGAAGAATCGCCGTTAAATGCTGGTACGTCACTACCGGTAAGTGCTAAACGTTAGTGTTCCATTTGGGTCAGCACTTACCCATGATAGTGTTCACTACAGAGGGTAGTGCTTAGTGCGCGCTACGCACTGCCTTCCAGTGCACTCACGTAAGTGCGCGGTTTGAGAGAGTTTGTGTTTGGCAGTGGCCATTGGCTTTTGTGAGCCCTGCTCTGTTGATTTGGGTCGTTTTGCAGTTTTTTTTTAAAGCCAACAGTCTCAAACTTGGGTTTTAAGATGGACAGTGATTTTAAATTGGGTCATTAAATCAGCTCCGTAGTGAAGTCCAGCTTTTTCCTCATCAGGCAGCTAAAACTGTTTAAACTGTTTTAAAAACAATGAACAATTATTTTATTATATTTTATTATATTATTAATTTAGCTGTTGATTCTTGTGCATTCTGTGTTGCTTTGTCCGTTTAGGTATAGCACTTTGTTTCAGCTGTGTTTTTTTTAAAAAGGGCTTTATAAATACAGTTGAGTTGAATTGAGTTGGATGAGGGTCCTTCCTGGGACCCTCTCAGGAAACAGCATGGACCTGGGCATATGAAGTGCTGGAGAAGACCTAGATGCAGGCGTGGGACGCCCAAGAGCTGGCCATTACCATGGGATGCTGGAGAGCTGAAGACGACACCGGAGACGTGAGGCCTCGAGTCGGTGGCGACACTGGTGAAGTGAGGTGTGGAGCTGGCAGCAAGGTTGTCTACAGCCTTGCCTCCTTCTGGCCACCGCTGCGGTCTATGCAGACCCCTGAGACATGGGTATATCAGGAGGTGTGCAGACCGCCAATGTGGACCCTCAGAATGGCAACCTCTCTGGAGAATCATCCGCCTATCCAACCAGCTCACAAGATCTGCCGAAGTAATGTAAGGGCACACCGCTGGGTCTGTGTGTGGCCATTTCATTCTGTCATGAGAGCCATGGGCGTGAGGACACAAATGCAGGCAGATGAGGCAGGAGGCAGACCGGTGCATGTAAAAGGTTTAATTAAGTTAAACTTAAACACAAAAGCGTGGACATGGCATGGAGTAAACCAGGGGAATTCAACTAAAATTTAAAGAGGTCCAGTTAGAGAAAAACTTTGAGCCAAAAATTAAACTTTATTTGTTGACCTACAACAAATAAAAACTTTCTCCCCATCATGTGGTTATGACAGTGAAACTGATTTGTGGTTCATAGAAAAGTAGGTTTTGGGGGGCTGCATAATAAGCCATCCAATACACTCTCTTTTCTACTCTTTATTATAAGTATTTTGCACATCTCCTTGTTCGTGGGCATTGTCACTGTTGCTCTGTCAATTGAAGTTGAACGTGCATGTGGGTAGGGGTATGCTGGTGTTCAGTGTTGGGAGTAACAAAAGTTACAAAATAACGCGTTACAGTAACGATATTACTTTTTTGGGTAAAGAAGTAAAGTAGTGCGTTACACTTAAAATATTGGTAACGAAATTACTTTACTGGAGTTCAGTAACACGTTTTTCTGCGTTACTTGAGCTGTAGTTGCTTATGTGTTAAGTTCTGATGATGGTGCGCGCATGCTCCTGCCTGTGTGTGTGCTTGCCTGGGCACGTTGCCATAGAGATCGATTTGCGTGACGTAGCTGATTGTGCGCCACATAAGGAAAACGAAAAAATGGAGCTGGAGTCGGAGGCAGGGGCTTTTGGTCAGTGCCGTTATTCTCATTATTTTCAGTTTCAAGTATCTTTCAACCAGTGTCAAGTCAATGAGCAACCTTTTGAAGCACTTGTCAACACAGCATGCCAATATCAAACTTGTGGCGAAAGATCCCACTCGTCCGACAATAGAAGGAGTCATTCAGCAGCCAACCCAGTCTAAACAAGCTAAGCTTTTTTTCTACATTTCTTGGAGCGCAGCAGTTAGTAAAACAGACAGAAATAAAAAGGCTAGTTGCAGGGTTCATTGTAGGAGACATGCTCCCCCTGTCGACTATTAAATCGCTCAGGTTAAAAAAGATACTAGATAAAATACCTGCGACTCGCAAGGCAACGTCTGACAGGAAAACATTTGACCAGTACCTGGACAAGTGTTATTCCGACATGGAATCTAATCCAAAAAAAAAATTCCCTGGATTATGTGTCTACCACTGCGGACATTTGGTCTGCTAACAAAAGTTACTTAAGAATGATGGTGCACTGGATCGATAACATTAGTTTTAAACGTCAGAAAGCTGCTATTGCCTGCAGGAGGCTGAGAGAAAGACACACTTACGATGTCATAGCTAAAGAAATAGAACAGATTCATTCAGCCTCTGGACTATCACATAAAGTAACAGCATGTGTCACTGATAATGGCAACAATTTTGTAAAAGCCTTCAGAATGTTTGAAGCCCAATCTGATGATCCGGATGTTGCCGGAGTACTTTCTGCAGCCACAGGATCAGATGACACATTGCCATTGCCACCTCATCTGTGCTGTGCATCAAATACACTAAACTTGATTACAAAAAATGACCTGGAGAAATGGCTGACTACTAGTAACAATGACAGTAAAGAAGTTTCTAGAAGTGCTCTTGCTAAGTGTACATCTATCTGGACAAAAACTAGTCGCTCTACTGTGGCTTCAGACCAGGTTGAGGATGTGCTACAAAGAAAGCTCATCATACCCACTGCAAGATGCTGGAACTCGACTCATGAGGCCTTGTCTCTCATCACAGAATTCTCAATCAGAGATTTTAACACCATTTGTTGTAGACTGAGTGTTAAGGGCATCACTAAGTGAGAGTATTTGCCTTTCCCACATGACAGCTAGCATGCCGGATGTTATTGTACAGGTAAATAGATATTGAATAGTCCTACAATTTAACATGGCTGGTTTAGCCATAATTTATAAGGTTGTAAAAGCTGTTAATTGAACTACTATTTGTTTTCACAGGTGATCAAAGACAGATTTGCATCTGTCTTGGACAGCTAGAATGCTCTGATGGCTGCTGCCACAATGCCCAAAAAAGGAACAGGCTGTCAGATAAAACTTTTGAAAGACTTTTACTAATGCAATACAATCAGTATTTCGAAGAATAGAGGGAAAATTGAGTTGAATGGGATGAAGTTTATGAGATAAACTTTTTGTTTTCACTATTGCACTGTTGCACTTTTTTCTGCATTGTGATAATTCCAACTCCCAATAATTCATTAACAGGTTCAAGAGTTTGTGACTTGCTTTGTTACCACCTCTGGCAGCTGTATCTGTAGGAGGCACAGGAGAACAAGTTAATGGAAAAATAATGCTTTTGGGATTATGTGAATTTTCCTTTTCTGCATTTTCAGTATCCTTTTTTTGGTTTGAAGTGCATATCTATTCTAATTCTATATGATAACATCACCAGGCCTTTATTTTTATATTTTTATTGACCATTTAACTTTTTTGTTTGACATGATTTTAAAGAAAAGTTGTTTTTGTTTGTGGTAGAAGTTTTTCCAAAAGTCTATGCCATGACACAAGTGTGCTCATTTCTTCCCACAGACATCAATACTGTTATTATTATTTTAAAACAATTTTGTTTACAATATACAATAAGCACTATGCAGACAGGCAGTGATGATTTGGCTATGTTTGTCCATGTCTACACAGTGAATCAAGAAATGGTAAAGTAAAGTAATAAGTAGTTAAATTGCTTTTCAAATGCAGTAACTAGTAAAGTAATTTCATTACAATTTACTGAAGTAATGAATTACTTTTTTAGAGTAACTACCCCAACACTGTGGGTGTTAGACCAAAATCTGTGACCCATCAAAATCTGTTACCACGGGGGTTATGGCATGCATTTCTCTGCATGTACATCTTAGAAGACGAGTGAAGTGTTGAAAACTTGTATTTAAGTTTGTTTTTTATAGTGCATGTACACATTCTGATGGCTATCAGAATTTGTGACCTAGCTCACCCCTGTTATAGTCTGGACTCTTCTAATATAATTTCTGATATTGTGGACAGCTGTGAGAGAATCAGAGGGGTTCATAACAGGAGCAGGACAAGCCCAACTAAGCAACTACAGCCCAAAAACCTGCAACTGATATTTGCAAGAGAATTACCAAAAAAACCCAGCTCAAAGTCGTTGATAGCAGGCAGATTTAGAATATCTGCTGCCTTTCGCCATCTCAGTTGTCTTTATCCCTGCTTTGAATAGCAGTTTACTGCTGCGCCGGGAGCCTCACACACTTGATTAGTTGAGTGCACAGCGTGCGGTGACTTACCTCACATGTAATTTGTTCGCGTGTTTCCTGACCACTAAAGTTACACCAGTTAAAGTAAAGCACCCCGTCAGATTTTATATTTTTACTCCTGGTCCATGTGGGACAGATTCTGGGTCCAGATCCGGACCACGGTCCGCTTATTAGTGACCTCTGGAGTAAACTAACAGTGCTAACAGAGAGCATTGCGCAAACTATAAACTTGCAAAGAGAACCTGAAACCAATGGCTTAAATACACTGAAATCAAATCAGACCAGGTGAACTAATGAGCAGAAACCAAAGAACATAGACCATGACCCTAAATACCAAGAAACCAAAAACACGAACCATGAAAACAGAAACAAAAACGCATAAAAGAAGAACAAACTGTGAACCATGAAATTTTCATCGTAAAGCCTTCTTGATAATGGTCACTTATCTATAAACACAACTTCACCACACAAATACTAAATCTGAAATAACAAGAACATCTAACATCTATAAACACCAATCAATCTTTATTAAAAAAAAAAAAATGGTTTCATACCAATATTATACTGGTAGATCAACTGTTTAACAACGAGGGTTTATTTTAACTTAAAAAGAATTTCTGTCAAAATACAATATCGCTGTTACACCTGTGGAGGATGCCAAGGTGTTTGAAGCTATCCCCTCTGGAGTGTGTATCCTTTTTAAACACCAACAGAGGCTTGATATCCAGTACACAACCCTGCTGTCTCCTTTTCATCCTCCTGTAGGGAAAGTCTGTTTGTCCAGTTATTTCAGGAATAATAATAGATCATTATGAACATTATATCTAAAGAATATTATATCATTACCTTGTGCTATTTGTCAGTGGATGCTTTTGTCAGGTTTTGCTAATGCCTAATAAATTTCTGATCACCAATAAATCACCTTTAGGCTTGTTCATTACATTTACCGAGCTAAAAATCTAGATTCAGAACAGATTTAAATTCAATATTCATAGACTTTGCAGCTTTTGTAAAATCTCCTGTGTCCTGCTTCTGGTGCTTCTGGTCTGGGCTTTGGTCCACCACAACTGACTCATACACCAAAAAAACAATCAACCTGCACAGAGCAGCAGTTTTTCTCTCATTATTAATCTATTTATCTCTTTTATTTATCTATCTAAATCAGCTGTACATTTTTCATTCTCTTTTAGTCTTAATCACAGACTGTATATAAAAGATAGACAGAGCCTTAGTAACGTCACCTGTAAGTTTCTGAAGAGCTGAATTGAAGCTCATTGGGCGGTTCCCACCATCACCTTCTTGGCAGCGTCACGTTAACATGGGAGTCAGTAGGGATTGACCAGCCCCTAATGGATGTGGGTGAACTGCAATCTTTTGCACTTCCGCATAGGCTTCACATTTTACCACTGGAGTTTGCCGCTTGGTCTTAATCAACAAACATGAACTGTTCACATTGACAATGTATCAAATATGGTTATAAAATGAGTTTTTAACAGGCAACACACGCAAAATGATGTGGATATGAATTGTTTTAAAGCTTCAGCTTTTCGCAGCGCTTAGTGAACAAATTATGAACTAAATCCTGTTCCAATTATGTTTAAAATGATTAATCAGATTGCCATTTCTCAATAACTCAAATGCACACTCTTATATACATCTGGTTGGTTTGAAATATTGTCTTAGAAACATTATGATAGACATAATAATATATCCACAAAATGAGCAATTAGCCATTGTCGGCAGAAGCTAGCATGCTATGCTACGTGCTTTTCTCTCGACAAAAACACAATAACATTGAAAGTAGGAAAATAGTGTCTTTTTAAGGTACACTCTGGAGCACAGAGAGGAGGAAGATTTGGCCAGCCTGACAGATTTTATAGATCGTTGCTATGACAGAATTCCAAAGAGAAAACCGAGCAACACGTCAAACCCCTCCACCTGATCTAAGGCCAAGAGACAGTGAAACGAGGATTCACCTGGAGCTATTTCACCACCGGGGAACGACTCAACGGACGTTCTGATCTCTATAGTTAAGGAGCTTAGTAGCTTGGATGCGCGTTTGGAGCCTGGTGGAGATTCTCCACAAAGAGTTCCTGGCGCTACGCAAGTCACTGGAGTTTAGCAAGAAGCAGGTAGAAACCCTTGTGGCGGAGAACGCCAGCTTCAGAGTCAGTCAAATCCCTCATTGAGAATTGACCCGACTCTCAGAGGAAATAAAAAGATCAAAGAAACGCTGATGGATCTGCAGGCGCGAAGCATGAGAGATAATCTAGTGTTTGCAGGGATTCCAGAGCAGACAGAGGAAGACTCTGCCTTCCTCTGTCTGCTCGCGCTGTCATCGCGGTGGATAAATTATTTATTAATGGACAGCTGTACCGCAACGCGGACATCACTCCGTGGCTCTACTGATGTGTTGGTATGTGCTTCTCCATATTCTTACTAAATCGTGTCAATGCATAAAACTGCCATAAAAGATCATTTCGTTAACAGTTAATTCACTGCTCGTCTCCACAACTATGCCCTTGACACGGATGTGTTTTTTTCACATTTTTTTGGCTTTCCACTTCTCACTCTTCCTCTCTCCGACTCTTTCACTGTCAGCGGTAATCCCACCTGTAATTATATTAATGCAACTCGCGGCGCACGCACACGCTTGAAGATCAGGCCCAGCTTGCTGACCCACAAAAGCACTTTGCATGACTCACACAAACACACAAGCACAATGTATGAGGAAATGGCGCAAACGCACATGCAGACATTTAATACACACATCCTGGCCGCACAACCAGCCGGCAAATACATGTACACGCGGAGAGGCAGCAGAACGCATACACATGCTATAGTAATATGCAGGTAGCTCTCGGATGTCGGACACTTTGAAGTGTGTAACTTGGAATGTACGCGGAGCTGGTACAGGGGAGAAGAGGTTGAAGATTTTTAATCGGCTGAAAGAGATAAAAGCAGATATTGTCCTGCTCCAAGAGACTCATTTATCAAACTCAACAATAGATCTTCTACCAACAGCCCAGTTTCCACATGTGTACTCAGCTTGTTATAATACTAGACAAAGAGAAGTAGCAACTTTTATTAATAGAAGGTTAAACTTTGACATTGAGAATACAATCACAGATCCAGAAAGAAGATTCATAATAGTTACAATATCTATACAAAATGTTAAGTTATGTATTGCAAATGTTTATGACCCCTCTTTTTTTCACTCCCTCTTCACCTCACTCTATAGTCACTCAGATAATAAATAAATTGTAGGGGGTGATTTTTAATGGTAAATGGCCTATACTTATATAGCGCTTCTATCCAAAGCCCTTTACAATATACATCACATTCACACACACATTCATGCACTGATGGCGGAAGCAGCCATGCAAGGTGCTCACCACAACCCATCAGGAGCAATTAGGGGTTCGGTGTCATGCGAAAGGACACCTCGACATGAACTTGACTTGGCTGAGGATCGAACCGGCAACCGTCGGGTTACAAGACGACCACTCTACCTTGCCGAGCCACGCCGCCCCTTTTTAATTTTAATATTTATTTTAATATTATATTAGACAAATTTAGTACCACAGGAAGTAATCGAGTCTGGAAATCCTCAGAAACTGTTAAACAGTACATGAAGGATTTTGGTCTTTGTGATGCTTGGCGCTCTCAC
>JBAMHW010010375.1:0-11969 GCA_037177495.1 Rhadinocentrus ornatus | reverse complement strand
TCCAGACCTCCATGGGTTAATAAATTTGATTTCCATTGATAATTTTTGTGTGATTTTGTTGTCAGCACATTCAGCTACGTAAAGAACAAAGTGTTTTATAAGAATAGTTAATTCATTCAGATCTAGGATTATTTTAAGTGTTCCCTTTATTTTTTCGAGCAGTGTAGTTCCTGCAGCTCAAGTGAAACAGTAGCTTTCAATTTCAATAGAAAAATCTTTTTATTTATCTACTTTATGCTCAGTGTAAAACAAACAAAAAAAATAACTATGGCAAAAAAAAACACTTTATTGCCATTTAATACTTTTTTTCTGTTATTTATGATGGATTTGAGTGGATGCAGGGAGAATAGGTTTTAACTTCAGGCAGTGCACATTTATGATCAATGGTTAAAAAAAAAAAATCTGGCATTTGAACATTTTTTTTTAACCAATGATCATATACGTGCACTGCTTGAAGTTAAAACCTGTTGTGCATAGCCCTGTAGCTTTGTCGCGGGAAGTGAAGAAGAAACTTGGTGAGGTTGACATTGCTAAAACTATAAGAGACGGTCATTTACTAAAAGTGTGTAAGACGGAGGAGCAGAAGAATAAAGCACTACAGGTTGACAGTATTTGCAAGAAAAAGGTGGATCATACACAGGTGCTGGGATGGACTAGAGTTTGCCGGGGAGTTATTACGGGGATTCCACTGGATGAGGATTCGGAAAACTACATGGGGTGGGGGTGTCTAACCTCAAAAGGTTGCAAAGGACAGTTAACGGTAAACAGGTGGATAGTTTGTCTGTGCTTCTCGAATTCTCATGTGCTCCTGTGCTCCCTGATAAGGGAAACATGGTTGAAACCAACACTAGACTTTGTTGTCCAGGGGTATAATAGTGTGCTGGGATAGCAAACAGGGTTGTGTTAGTTTTGTGAGGCAAGACGTGCAATATAAAAGTTTGGGGAAAGGGACAGTTTTAGAATGTATAGCGATTGAGGTATGGGCGGGAGAGAGGTCGTTCAAGGTAGATAATTTTTATAATCCATGTAAAAGATTGTTGATAGACTTGCTGGGTGAGGTTACGACGTGGTTGGAGGAAAAGGTGCTATGGTGTGGGGATTTTAATGCTCATAGTAATTTATGGGGTAACATTAATGATAAGAATGGGCTTGTTATTGAGGAAATAATGGAAGTACAGAATCTTGTGTGTCTTAATAATGGTGAGGGGACCAGACTGAACATACGAACGGGGATTGAGACAGCTATTGATCTCACAATAGTGTCAGATTCGTTGGCGGGATTATGCATGTGGGCTGGGATTAAAGGCATTTCATCATTTCAACGCTTTTGATGTGAGGCAGCAGTAGGTAATTACCATTCTCACCAGCAATAACTGAAGCCATGATGCAAAGAAACAAAATAGCGAACAGCTAAATAAAATGACTATACATTTTTTTAATTATCCGCACATTTAATGTCCTGCCACCAAGAACAACTTCCATCTAGGTGCAAAATATTTCGAAGATTCAAATATTGACCAGAAATATTATAATTATAGTAAATCAATAAGCATTTGCTTACATTTCACCTTTTCTTCAGTGTGATACATTTCTTTTTGCATAAATAAAACAAATGTAAAGCCTATTAGTGTATTCAAGTAGCCCAACCCACCACCAAAATAACTAAACAAATGTTCATTTTTGCAAGTGAGTACCATCCAGAGAGATGTGGCTGAGCTGAGGCAGGTCACAGAGTGTCCACAGCTCCACAACCAGCAGTGGTCTGTCCCATGTACTACTCTCCAGCACTCCACACACGCCTGCACCCTTCTAACCCACCCTAGTCTTTACCATTCTTCTCCAAGGACGAATAAATGTCTTTAAAAATTGTGTTTAGTATCTAACTTGAAATTTACCATTTGCTTCATTTTTACTTTTTCTTCAATGTGCTACATTGCTTTTTGCATAAATAAAACAAATGTAAAGCCTCTAAGTCTATTCAAGTAGCCCATCCCCATTTTTGCAGGTGGGTACCAACCAGAGCGATGTGGCTAAGCTGAGGCAGGTCATTGAGAGAGTATTCCATCTAATGGAGACCAGAGTGTCCACAGCTCCACAACACAGATCCAGCTTGCAATGAAACCTTAAATTAAATAAATCTATAAAAAATTTAAAAAAAAAAGGAATGTGGATGCCCACTGTTTAAGTCTGGAGTTGTTTCAGGAGTTTGTGTTCTCTGTTGGACTGCATCTGGATTCTTCCCTGCATTCCTCGTTTTAATCTCCATCACTGTGTGTGTGTGTGGCTGACCCTGTCTCCATGCTCCAGACCCCAAACCAACACAGGTGAGCACACTCATTAATAACCTCAACACACCCACAGTGCCACCCACAATTACCGGTGATGTCACTACACATGTGCACATATACTTCAAGTGGGAAATAAATAACCCAGCATTTGGCTTCTACACTTTACATATGAGCATATTAAAATGTAAACTTTGTCAACATCAGGATTCAATTTCAACTGAAAGTTTAAAAACCACTGACACAAGTTTCTGCTTTTTTATGCTTGTCTGCTGTGGTCTTTCTGCCATTAATTTAGTCAAATTTAATGCATCTGGGTTCAGATCAGGTGCCTCAGCCACTTAATGTATAGAACTCCAAAATATTTCCTGCTGAATCAATTTCTTAACTTCTTTATTTAAAATAATAAAGAAGCCTTTGCATATTACCAAGTTCTAATTCCTTAATCCTTCTTCTGGTCCTAACTATAGAGTAAGCAAAGTAGGGAAGACAGCAAGGATAAATGCCAAATAAAGAATATACAGTATGCGTGACTTTAACACGCAAAAACATTTCTAATCTCTGGCTCACACAATTGAATCTGTTTGTCCATATTCGTACCTCATTACAGCGGGAGAGCATTCTCTGGATGACGGCTGTCACATTGACAAAAAACAAAGGCATCCATCAGTACTGCAGGTAAAAAAAAGGGAGAGGAGAAAAGAGTAAGGATAATTGTGAGGCAGGAAAAGAGAAAAAGGTTTTTTTTCCCCCCTGGATTTTCTTTTATATTATGTATACCACGCAAGGCTGTGGCATTGTGTAGAATTTTTAATGCACACAAATGCTAGGGGAAAGGGGTTGCCAACATTAGGGACAATAAATTAAATAGTTTAAATAAAAGGTTTATTTTACAATTAAAACATTAAGAACTAACGCTAAATGAACAGTTCTGTAAGCAGAAAGGCAAGGAACTCAATGGCAACCAATCTCAAGCAAGGGATTTCAATATCAACCAAAAATAATCCTAAAGGCGTAAAGCCATTCACAATATAACACACCAGGAACCCAAATCAAGCTTGCTCAAAAGCAAACATCAACTGCATGTCAAGCTACTAACAACTCAGCTAGAACACACACAGCGACACCAAGTCCCAAAGACTGCAGATGGCAAACTGTGCTGAATGATCACAGCTGCTGTCAATGATCGTCAGCAGCCATCTTAAGTAGTGGTGCTCTGGCCAGACGGCAGGTGATTGGGCCAATCACAGGCAGGTGATGACAAGAACGGAACAATCGTGGACGGGTGATGGCACAGCCATGTGATAAGGAATCGGCCAATCACGAACGAGCAATGATGCAGGCTAGCAGTTGCTGGAGAAATCCAGGCAGTCAGCCAATGACCTGGTTGCAATCAAACAGAAATTTACATACAAAACCAAGGCCAAGGCCTTAACAGTAACAATTCACCCCCATCCACTTTTGTTATGTGACCACACTCAGAAATGTAGCATTAGTAGACACACATATTCAGTTTGGAGCTTGGAGGACATATTCTGATGAATGGACTTGTACTTATATAGCACTTTTCTAGTTAGCTTGACCACTCAAAGCACTTTTGTCACCTATTCACTCACACACACCCTGATAGGCACATCAGAAGGCAACCTAGGGTTAGACGTCTTGCCCTTGTTGACATGTAGTCTGGAATCGATCCACCAACCTTCTGGTTGAAAGATAACTGCTCTTTCTCCTGAGCTACAGCCTCACTATAAGTGAGTCTGAGCTGCTCCTATTAGTGCCTTCATCCAAGTTATGGGAGAGGTGACGCAACAATGCACATGTCAGAAGTAAAGATAAATGGGGGCTTCTTCCCTTAGAGGTGTACGTCCAACTGTGCTCATCACCTGCATATGCTGGGAAGGATGCTAAATTACCCCTTTGGTTGTTCACTTGTCAAAAAGTAGACTTGCGTTTTTCTGCAGAAAAATGAAGGATCCTCAGCACAAGGAGCTTCTAGTATACAGTTGTCATCCATTGTGTGGAGGTAGATATGATGTAAGTGTCCCTGTTGAGAGGTCACCACTGTAATGCTCAAGCATTTATGCAAGAGAAAAGAGGGCTTGCAGTGTGAACACCTATCTTTGAAATTAACTTTGTTGACATGAATTGGTCCAAAAAAACAAACAAACAAAAAAAAGAAGCAAAACAATGTTCATGTTCTTCCTTTTAATTACCCTGGCTTGCTTTATGACCTCTGATCACAGCTTAAGCGTCAACCTGGTAGAACTAGTATTAGAACTGTAGTACATCTTGTTCATGATCCCCCATTTAGTTTTCAAGTCCTTTATTTAATAACATAAACTTATCAGTGCATTTTCCATAGCTAATTAATGCAAACTTCTCACCTACCCAGGACGCAGTCAGAAGTCATATCTAATATAAGGGATAGAAACAGCTGCTTTCACCCTGCTAGAAGTGAAGCAGCTGGAATCTATTAATTTACTTTTAGAAGCTTATAATTTAATCAATGAGCCAGTTTGCATTTTCAGCCATTTATTAAACTGCTATTGTCTATTTCCAACGAATCTTTAGTTGGTATAGCTTTGACATTGTGCTTCCACTTGTTCTCAGTGAGTTACTGAAACTTCTTCTGCATAATGCTGCCGGCTGGCAGTGAAAGCTTTTTCCAAGCTCTTTGTTCAGCGCAGGTGTTTTTAAATTACTGCAAACACCTGAATGGTCACACAAGTACTAGTCCAAAATAAATTTCACACTGGGAACTCCATTTCTAATGGTCACAAAAGCAAATGGTGGGTGTGGTGATAGCCAGCTATGACCCCAACAAAGAGCTGAAAATATCAGCAGATGCATCTTCATATGGCTTGGGTGCTGTCCTCTTACAAAAAGAAAGGGAGGAGTGGAGACCTGTGGCATACGCTTCACGTTCTTTGACAGAAACAGAGCAGAGATACACACAGGTATAAAAAGAAGCTTTGGGGCTTACATGGGGCTGCGAGAGACTCAAGGACTTTCTTATTGGACACTTCCTGCTCGAAACGGATCACAAACCACTCGTCAGTCTCTTGGGTCGTCAGGTTCTAACTTCCCCCCAGAATTCAAAGATTTCGTCTGAGACTGATGTGGTACGATTACTTCATCTTTCACACCCCAGGTAAAGCGCTGAGCACAGCTGATACACTCTCACGAAATCCAGTTAACGAAAACTCCAGGGACAATGATCAGGGTTTCATGGACGACACGAACATCTACATAGATGAGGTGGTAAACACCTACCCGCCAGTACTACCTGATGCAGCTGAGAGAACAGCTCAAAGAGGACAGTGTTTGTGCAGATGTTATGTCATTTTGCCAGAGGGGTTGGCCTGATTGTAGCCAGTTGTCAGGACCTTTGAAAGCATACTGGCCAGAGAGAGCTCTACTTACCGTTCAGGAAGGGTTACTGCTTGAGGGCTCAAGATTAGTGATTCCCATTCTCATGCGTAGTGCAGTATTGACCGTGGTCCATGAGGGACACCAGGGTATGACTAGATGCAGAGAGCGGGCCAGAACTTGTCAGGACCTGTAAAACTTGCATCCAGAAGAGGGTTAATCCTGTGGAACCTTTAATGACCAGTGTGTTTCCTGACAGATCATGGCAGAATGTTGCAGCAGATTTATTTACTCTGAAAGATGGCAACTTCCTGTTGGTGGTAGATTATTATTCCAGATATGTGGAAGTTGCAAAACTGACCGCAGCCAGATCGGAGGATGTGATCATACATCTCAAATCGATTTTTGCACGGCATGGAATCCCAGAGCTTTTCTTCAATGATAATGGGCCGCAGTTTGTAAACTTCGCAGCAGCCTATGGGTTCAAACATGTCACCAGCAGTCCTAGGTTTGCTCAAAGCAACGGAGAAGCTGAGCTTCATGTCCAAACTGTAAAGAGACAGTTAAAGAAGGCTCCAGATCCTTACTTTGCCCTGCTCTCTTTTAGATCTACACCATTGTCCTATGGGTACAGTCCAGCACAGCTTCTAATGGGAAGGAGACTTCGTACTCCAATACCTCAGCTTCTGTCTTTGCTCAAGCCAGATCTTCCGGACGGACAGAGAGTCGCCAGGAAAGAAAAAGAAAGGAGATCAAAAGATCAACATCTTTTAACACCAGACATCACATAAGAGATCTAAGTCCCCTGATTCCCGGACAACAGGTCTGGGTGACAGATACAAAGTCGCCTGTGACTGTAGTTTCTACTCATTCCACACCCCGGTCATATCTCGTGGACACTTCTTCTAGTGTCATCAGGAGAAACAGACGGCATCTTATTCCCCAGCCTGCATCTACTTCTTACTCAGAGTCTATAAATGTGTCTCTACAGCCAGGTGGAGCAGCCGCTTCGAGTCCAATGTCTCCTAAACTTCCGGGGGATGTACCAGAAAAGTCTCATGTAGGCATTACACCTGGTCCCATTAGAACCAGGTATGGCAGACTGATACAAAAGCCCGAAAAACTGATTTCCTGTTTTCGGGGGGAAAAAAAGAAAGTACATTACTATCCCAGATGGGGTAATGTGATCTTGTGATCTACATTGTTCTGTGGGAAAAAAAGAGAAGAAAATGGAAAATGTTGAATGAGGCATCTGATAGCATTTTTCTTTTAAAAAAGGGAGACGTGGTGATAGCCAGCATGTTTCAGCCAGCTTTTACACTGAAAGAGGTTAGACCGGAAACGGTTGTGGAACGGTTTGTTGTGAAGATGTTCTCAAGCTTAATAAAGTTCTGAGGCCCCTCCTTATCTGTCGTAGTGGTTCCTTAACGCATAATAAGACAGTGGGGACACGTTTAAATTATTAGCTTCAGCTGTCTGAGGTAAAATGACGTGAACTGCAAAAATAAAAATTATATATTCATATATCATATACAATCACATATATTTATTTAATAAATTTAATATATTAAATTAAAAACTATTCCTACGTAATTGTTCAATAATAAACAGACAGATATTCAACAGTGTTTATTTACAGTAGGTAAATTACATAATGAATGGAAAAAAATATCAATGTTTTATTCGAAAGTAGATGTGGTTGTCCGTTTAATACTAAAGATAATTATTATTTGGACTACTAATGTCATAATGATTTTATTTATCAGATTTTAAAGGCCTGGTTTAAATAGGCAGCAAAACATACTTTTCATACACTAATGCGCCCATAAGAGAATGTAATTAATCTTGAATCAAATGTGAAACAATTATAGTTGACTTCATTACTCTAATACTCTCGAAATATTTAAAAACTGACATTTAATGAACACTTTATTGATCTCCAATGTGCTCATTCAAGTATTAAAATATTCCAATATTTAAATAACATAAATATAACAAATAAATATACACATTAAGGATATTTGGCTTTTGTATGTCAGAATGTATCTATGTTGCACTATAACCTTTATTGATAAACTTGTGTATTTATTGCGCAACATCCTGCTCTTCATTAGGATTATTAACCACAAATAAACCAAAAGTGTCTCATCCATGAATGGACCATAAAATATTCTGGATCAGTGACAGCTTGTATGTAAACAGTCCTCTTTGACACCATCAGACCCAGGCGACACCTAACCCATGACACTATTTATGCTGCATATACCCACCACTGTTGTTAACTGTTCTTTCTATAAAGAAAAATGTAATAAAGAAAATGATAAAACCGATTAGTTCTGGAGCTATGGGAGACGTGACTGTCCAGGGAAAAAAACTGCATAAGCTGTTGGACCTAAATGACACCCTCTACACAACACTGTGAGGAAACATATGTTCAATTAGTCTTCTTCGGGTTTGCTTGAACGCAGAAAAGTATCAGAGATCATTACAGCCAGTAGCCTTCGTCCTCTGGATTAAGTCAATAATCATCATCATAATTGTTGCCTTAACAAAACAAACAACACCCTGTCACAAAATTGAAATTACTTTTTGGGATTAATCAAGTATTTTGTTGACACCATCACACTGGTAACATTATAAAATTGACTTATAGGTTCTCATATTTGCAATAAACTTTATTTTCCATCACTAAATCTTTTAAGAACATAAAGAAAAAAAGAAGGCAAAAGCTTGAACAAAAATGGTGAGCAAATAAACCTGAATATTTCAAAAATATAGGAGTCAAAAATGAACAATGAATAAACAAAATGGAGGTTTACACTTAAAAAGTACTACTGGCCATTATGAACTCAGCTTGTAGCCGGGTCAGCCGGGTCCTTCATTCTCCAGGATGCTTATCAGGATCTGAAAAACAGTTAAATGATCCAATCATACCTCGTGGTACTCTAAAGAATTCCCCTGTTGTTTTTCTTTTCAAATGAATCAAATATTGAACAAACTCAATTAATAATTATTCCCATTTCCCAAGCAAGCAAAATTGACCAAATTACATCTGGGAGCACGACATCAGACACAAAGTCCAGAAGCTTGATCTACCCTTTCCTTATCCTGGTTCCTAGATCTGTGACCTCCTCAATCACCCTTAGTAGCTCAGATCTGTTGGAAAAAAGTGCAAATCAAAAAATCCATCTTTAAATACGTTATAAATGTGAACACACATACATACACGTGACTGATAACATTTGAATATACCTGCGCATCTTTCCATTCATCAGATCATCATGCAATGTCTAAAAGCAAAAAGTAAAGGGTGAACATGTAGCATGCCAGGCTTAGAGCTCAAAGCAATAACAACAGTTAAAATATGACAAGCAATAACACATATACCAATTCAACATAAACGGTTACATGTAAAATGTAAAAGACCAGAAACAGATACCAAAAACAGATTTAAACCTACCCTGGAAATGTGCTGCATTTGCAATGTGGTTTCTTAAGTGCCTCTCTATTACCCCATCACTCCCAGTCTTGAAATTAGGGCAGAGAGGACCCCCAAACCCAGACAGGTTTTGCTCCAGAGGGATATCTTTCTTAATGACTGATAGATGCATCTGGACAAGAGATGGTCAAAAGAACACTTATTAGTAAACAGCTTGTAATACAAGCTGACAGGTTGTACATTGAGAATCGTTTACCAATATAGAAAGCAAATAGAGGAGGAATTACAGCTGTGTATCCACAAAATATTAAAACTGCCAATAGCAGTGACTACATACATTACATTTGTTTACACCGATTAAGGTCAGGTACTAGAAGTAAAATATATTTTACACCACAACCCACGAAAAGGCTAATTAAATTCCCATTTACGTTGCCCAGCTCTTTATTAAAAGGACAGCTTGTTAGCAAACCTAGCATTAGCCCGGTCCACCGAATCGTAAAGTGCACACCCTCTTTAGCAAAGCTAACGTTAGCCCGCATCTTTGTATCAATCTGAAAGACGCATTTGGCGGAGAAACAGCAACTAATGACCTCTAAATATTTGATAAGTTGTATTTGTAGATAACAAAAAAATTGCATATTAGAGATGATACCACATATTTAGACGATAATTAAAACACTCTTTTACTTACATCCTTTCTCCGTCACGTCTTGCTTACAGTATAAGAAGAACTTCTTCGTAGAGATGTGACGTTCAAGAACGAATCGATTCTTTTGAACAGCTCTTTTAAATGAACGATGGGAACCCAGTCACAGATGTGAGCCGTTCATTTGTGAGCCATTCTTTTAATATACAAATTTTCCACACTGCCTTCATCACATTTGTGACATCATAGAAGTCTGGCTTACACGCTCCATTCATGTGACGCATCTATGGGCAGAGTATTGTTTGGAAACAAACAATGTGAGTTTGTCATTCTTATATTTTGTAAAACTTTGTAAGATATTGTAAGAATGAGGCAGTCTTTTGAATGACTCTTTGAAAGTAACGAATCCGCAAGATCCGGCTCCCTCCCAAGGACCATAAATCACATCTCTACTTCTTCGGGTTTGGCAGTCTGGACTCAAGCAGCAGGGGCGTGTTGCTGCCACACGAAGAACTATTTCCGGTGTCGAAGTCACCTGCCTTTCGCAATAGAGTTGAGGTATGCCGGCGCTGTTGTAGTCAGGTGCCTCTCGATATTTTTCAATCAATGTACTATCTATTTTTCTTTAATTACTCTAATGTACTTAAATAATGTTTTAAGGGCACAAATTCATTCCAGCCAGTGACCAGGTGTCATATGAATTTGTTGTTGTTTTATTTGTTTTGGCTGCTATGTGTTACTGTTTATCATTAATTGTTCAAGTTCATCCTTTCCAAAACGGACAGGACATTTTATCTGACACTTTTAATCTGCAGCAGTAGATTGACTCTATAACAAGGCTGGGGTAAAATGGGTGACCTAAGGGTTGGGGGGTTGTGGTAAATGGCCACTTATACAGTCTGCAAGGGCGGCACAAGCTCAAATCGTGGCAGCAGCAACATGTCGTGGTATTTCTGGCAGTTGTCACGGGCTGCCAAAGCTTGTGAGAGCAGTTGCCATGAGCTGCCACAGCCAACACACAACTGCTTTTGTTTGTGTAAACTGGTGTGGATAAAATTAAATGAATAATACTGTAATATTTGATCCTTCAATGAGTGTTTCAAAGTTTAATTACAATTTACCTAACCTTTAATTAAGCTACAATCTATAAGGTTCATAAATATCTTTAGACCCATGGCACAAATTTTTGGATTCTGTGTAGCCAGTAAATGTGTCTCAAATTATGTCTGTGTGTGGGTGGGTGAGTGTGTCACCCTCTCTATCTCAATGACCAGCTGCCTTTGTTTACACAGATACTGTACCGATAAGTATGTCCTTGTGTAGTTACTGTTGCAGTTATAAGACATTGTTTTGGTGTGTCAAACCTTTTCTGATATTGTCAGTCCTGTGTGATTGTCATTGTCCTGGCTATAGTTAAAAGCTGTAACCTCTAGTTTCTGTGTACATGATTTCACAGCTAAGTGTGAAGATCTACTGAAAGCTCTCCCTCGTCTGGACCCAAAGGATTCGGCCCCTTTCACTGAGGGGGATGCAAGGCACAGCTCAGCTGATGTAAGCGGAACAAGGCACCAGGGCATCTCAGCAAAGGTGCTTAACACTTATGGGTAATCAGGGCCTTTTTTTTGCCTTTTGGGTAATTGTCCTATGATGCCCTGAAAGGAAAGTAAATCATAAATCTGACCCTGCCAAAAAAAACTAAAAATGCAGCTAAATCGTTTTTGTTATTAATATTTAGTATATCTAAGACTGTTCTTTACATTAAGTTCCCAGCCACCCAAAATCTGTTTTATGAAAGCAGTGACTTTTGTGTTGGAGAATTGGCATTTAAAGGGTTAAAATAATTGGCATGATTTATTATTTGATATTTTAGTATTTGTAATTTTTTAATAGCAGTTGTTTGGAGAGGACTTTTTTGTCCTCCAATGTCCCGAAAGGAAAGTAAATCATGAATCTGACCCTGCCAAAAACACAAAAATGCAGCATATTCGATTTTGTTATTAATATTTAGTATATCTAAGACTGATCTTTACATTAAGTCTGGCCAGTTCAGATTTTTAAATACAGTGAATATATATATATATATATATATATATATACACACACACACATATATATATATATATATATATATATATATATATATATATACACGCTCACACACACACACACACACACCGGGGGGTCCTGCCTGGTGTGGTAGATCTGGGCTTCGATTAAGCCTATA
>JBAMHW010010374.1:0-11971 GCA_037177495.1 Rhadinocentrus ornatus | reverse complement strand
ATCTGCAGCCAACAATAAGTCATTAGTAACTTTAACAAGAGCTGTCTCAGTGCTATGGTATGGTCTAAAACCAGACTAAAAATCTTCAAATAAGCCGTTATATTGCAGGTGGCAACTTAACTGTTTAACTACCAGCTTTTCGAGAACTTTAGAAATAAAAGGAAGATTTGATATTGGTATTTTGATATTGGTCTATAATTTGATAGAATGTCTGAATCAAGGCTAGGCTGTGTTTTACTGTGCAAGTTAATGTTGCTGGAATATCCAAATATGATTATCATATTTTTATTTAGCAATATGGCTTTATTTTTAACTGCTAAAATGAGTTCCAGTTGATTCAAGTAAAACTGGAGGCCAAATCAGAATCAGTACTACTTTGGTCCTAAATATGGATTTTGGAAATGAAAAGAAAATCATTACCTACATATTTAAGGCAGTGTTATTACCATGGAAAAGCTGGCAGCTGCAGAAATAACAACATTAAATATTAAAGATCTGGAAGCAAGACAAAAAGCCTGGAAGTGATAAAAGTGATGTGGCCAACTTTTCTCCCCGGATAAATGTGAAGTAATTGTATGGTTGGAAAACAACTATTTGAATATTAGGTTTTTACACAAAAGATGTTTTATGAAAAATTACGCTTAAAAGTTTTAATATTTAAAGCTTTTATGAGTTAGACAATAAAAAGGATTCATGTTAATTAACACTACAAGCCATAGGCACATAGAGCAGGATCAATAGCAGTAACTACAACACTCTAGCATGCTGAGCTAGCATAAAATCATCTTAACCTTAAAATGTGACAGACACTGGAGAGTAAATCACTTGAAAAGTCTGTTCTCCTGAAACAAAATTTCTGCTAAGGCTGCAGATAGTGGTTTAGTCACTTTGCCAATTGCATTAATCTGTTGACTCAACCTTTCTTTCGTCAGCAATCCAGATTCCTAATGCATTAATGGAGTGAGGAATGCTTTCTTGGCACACTGTGAACCTCATACTGCCGATCTGCTATGCTTTGGATGCTACAGCCTGAGTATTGCTGCTGTCCCTTCATGGCCAGTTTTTCTGTTGAAAAATTCCAGCAAAAATAATGAGTCAAGTCACAAAAAAAAAAAAAAGTTGCATCATGCTAATTTCATGAACATGACAAATGTGGTCAGTAGGCATTAAATACCTCCTCTTTTACCAAATTGGAATTCAGCAAAATTCATAACATGAGCTTAGCGGTACAATATGTAGTAAACATCTAATGTAGACAATGTAATCAATCATCATTGAGTCATTCCTCTCTATCAAACTTTGATAACACTCAATTTCCACAAACCTGATGGGAAATATGTCTTTAAAGTAATGTTTGATATTTATTCTTAATATTTTACATCAAACTTTGTATGTCTAGTGTATAGACTGAATAAAAAAGATGGACGAAGCCTCCGTGATGTTACCTGTAAGTTTCTAAAGAGCTAAATTAATGCTCATTGGGTGGTTTTTACCGTCGCCATCTTGGCAGCGTGTGTGTCATCATTCCCGGAAAAATAAAAAATGGGCAAATAGGTGGAGCTGGGAGGGGGACCGTGAAGGTGGGGATGAATGATTGACACTCATCAAACTCCGAGCTGCCTGTAGCTAAGAGCAAACAGCACTTACCCGGAGCTAACGGTAGCTTACCAGCTAACAGAAGTAGGCGGGCTAAAGCTAAGGCGCAATGTTAGCCAGGTCAAAAACCGCGGTTGTGCTGCACTCTCCCTTCTTGCCGCAGATATTGGATACCTGTCAATCAAAAGGACACGCCCCTAATTATGCCGATTAGTTGGTGATCTGTTTGTTAGGTATTCATACATCCAGGTAGTTGTGGAGGTATCCATTTGGAATTTATGGAGCTTCTCACATAACAGAGAAGCTGAACTGTACTAAAAGCACTTGGGGGAAAAATAAATAAATTTAAAAAAACGTGATCCTCAAAGTGCTTCTTGATTTGTCCATATGAGAGTGGGCTTTATAAAGCAGGTAGATGATGGTGTCCTCAACCCCAAGCATATTATGTAAATCAAACTGCAATGGGTCCTGAAATCCATTCACCTGCTTATTGAGATGAGCCAATAATAGTCTCTAAAGGACTTTCATGCTATGTGATGTTACAGCAACTGGTATTTTTAGGTACTGGAATAAGGCAGGATGTTTTCCACAGCACAGGATCTCTTTTCTGACTAAGGCTGGTGTTGATAAGGTGCTGAAGAATCCAACATAGTTGATCTGAGCAGGTTTTTGGAACCCTGGGGCTGACATTGCCTGAACCTGCAGCCTTGTTCCAGTTAAGTCGCTACAGTTGTTTCTTCATCTGATTGCAGGAGACAGTCAGAGTATTGGTGGCAGAGGAAGTGTCAGTATGTTCTGATATGTAGGGAGATAAGGCTGTGTTAAGGTTCATGACTGAGCTGCAGGGTGACAGAGTGCAGGTATGACAGGAAAGCTGTGGGCTTGTGGAGGGTTTGTGGTCTGTTGGGCTGGAGGCAGGGAGAGAACTGAACCTATTGAAGAACATGTTCACCTCTTATCATTCTGATCCCCCTTTAACTTAATGCCAGTGATCATTACAGTATCCAGCTTACCATTCTTAATAAAAATTTCTGATAAAATTTGTTCTTATTCAACTTAAACTTTTAGATAGCCATAATCTTTTAGATAAGTTTCAGTCCGGATTTAAGTCAAACCACAGCACAGAAACAACCCTTTTAAAGATTTAAAATGATATTGGGTGTAACAAAGATTCACAGAAACCAACAGTCTTGGTGCTACTGGATCTTAGTGCTGCATTTGACACAATAGATAACACTATTCTTTTAAGAAACACATTTCTAAACTACATTGTCTGATTTAATTGTCCCTAAAATCAATCTTTGCAAGTGTAAAACCTGGGCATCATTTTTTATTTTGACCTTATTTTTATCCCACATATTAAGAAAACCACAAAAATAGGTTTTATCATCTCAAAAAGAAGAAGAACCTGCATTATGAATACAGTAAGAGTCCACCCTATTCTCTCTCAGGGCAACACGGAAACGCCAATGCAGACTTTAATCACTAGTCGCATAGACGACTAATGCTCTGCTTTCTGGTCTTCCTAAAAAGAGTATTTTGGCTCTTCAATTACTACAAAATAGAGCTGCGTATCCTGACGAAGACCAGAAGGTTGGACCACATTACACCTGTTTTAAGGTCACTGCACTGGATCCACGTGTGTTTCGGAATTGATTTTAAAGTTAATTTACTAGTTTGTAAATGCCTTAATGGTTATAGGCCTTCCTATTTTTCAGACCTGCTTTTACATTTCAAACCCTTGCTGACCAAGCTGCAACCTCTGGCTATGAAATGTGAAGCCTATGCAGAAGTGCAAAAAAGCAAAACAGAGCAAATCCCCATTAACTCCCATGTTAAAAAGGCCAACTTCACAGCAGAAATAAACGTTTGATTCAATCTTTAAAGCCTGGTACAAAAATCAATGTTTGGATTAATAGGTCTAGTTTACCTTCATGACAACTGTGACTGCTTATCCATTTGGATATTATGTAATCTTAAAATTTGGCATAATTAGGGGCGTGTCCTTTTGATCGACATGTATCGAATATCCGCGGCAAGAAGGGAGGTGTAGAACAAAAGTTTTTTTACAAAATAATTTACTGAGAAATTGTGGGATATTAACCCAAAGGTATGTAATATATTCGGAGATTGAACCAAAGCCAAAGTCGTGAAAGGAGAGATTTTTTGTAAGTGTTATTTATAGGAAGTACTTTACTTTTAGAAAGGTTCAATTTATAGCCTGAAATTTCTTCAAAGTGATCAAGTATACCTAGTGTTGGTAGCAAAGATGTTATGGGATCAGAGATGTAAAGCAAAAGGTCATCTGCATATAAAGACAGGTCATACTCCTCACCTCCTCTGAACACTCCCCTAAAACCCACCTCAGAATGAAGTTTAATAGCAAGGAGCTCAACTGTGACTTCAAAGAGAAGTGGGGACAGGGGACAACCTTGCTTTGTGCCGCGGTGGAGGAAGAAATAATTTGATTTATCTCTGTTGGTCTGCACTTTTGCCAAAGGAAGCGAGTATAGCAGCTTTATTGAAGATATCTATTGGTTTTGTAGAGTATTTTAAAATCAACATTTAATAGCAAAATTGTTTGAAAAGATAAAGTTTCTAAGGGGTCTTTATTTGGTTTTAGTATTAAGTAAATTGTGGCCTTATTAAGGGTTGGAGGGAGAGCCATTGTTGAGAAGGATTCACTATACATGTCCTCCAGGATGGGAGTAAGATTTTGACAAAAAAGTCTCATAGAATTCAAGAAGAAGACCATCCAACCTTGCATTATTTTAATTGCTTCCTCCATTTCAGCTATGGTAATGTGTTCCCTTTTGGCCTCATTACTTTTACCAGGAATGGAGATTCCGTTAAAGAATTTGTCTAGCAATTGTATTTTGTGACTTTCCTGAAAAAGTCATAAAACGTTTTATTTATTTTTTCAGGATGGTAGATCAAGTGACCAGATTCATTTCTAAGTTGAGATATTACTTGTCTTTCCTCCAAGCTACGTAACTGAAGAGCAAGTATTTTGGATGCTGTCTCACCGTGTTCATAAACCAGATTTTTGATTTAAGGATCATCTGCTCAGTTTGTTTGGCTGAAAGAAGATTAAATTCTGATTGTAAACAGTCTCCGTTTAAAAAATATGTGGATGGAGACACAGAATATTGATTGTCCACACTCTTAATCATTTCAGTTTGTTTCATTAACCGGTTTCTTCTCTGTCTGTTCTTGAAGGCGCTTTAAGAAATTATTTTACCTTGAATATATGCTTTAAGACTTTCCCAGACCATACTATAGCCCACACTTTTACCAGCATTAATTTGTAGAAAAAAAATCTATTTCAGAGGGGATGTGTATAACAAAAGCTTAATCTGATAATAAGTATTGAACCTCGAAGATCTTTAAGAAGACTGAGATTGCAACCATAATTCCACGAGTACAGGACAATGGTCTGAGATTACAACCATATCATATGAGCATATTTTGACCATTGAAAGAAGATGCTTGTCAATGAAAATATAGTCAATGCGTGAGTAGGACTGGTGAACATGGGAGAAAAAAAGAGTATGGCCTGGCTGATTGGAAGAAGAATCACAACACATCAACGGCTCCTAGTGATTCTAAGTTTGACTGCAGTCAGAGAGCACTTCACAGTTTGCATAGGTTGTGTGTGGAAGAGTGGTCTAGCTTAGAGTCCAAAACAGAGTTCATATCTCCACCAATTATCAGTTGGCGTCCCTCGGTATGAGGAAGAGATAAGAAAAGCTTGATAAAGAATTTACTGTCATCCCAAGTGGAGTTCCTCTTGCTTTCCCATTGAATTTAGAATGGTACACCTCACCAATATATCAAACTCTGATTCTTAAATGATCCGAGTTTTTCAAATGGGTCTCCTGGAGGAATGCAATGCTGACCTTAAGGTCTTCAGGACTTTCCTACGTTTCACAGGATGATTAAGGACTTTGCAGTTCCAGCTAATAACGTTGACCTGGAAGCCATTTGATCTAGACTGGGCGGATAAAGCTGTCATTGGAGTCAACTTGTTGGAAAAGTATACAACTGAGAAGCATCCCAATTAAAAAACTGTGGGGATTGCATGAAAGAAAAAATGCCTGAACCATTTGTTTGTGATTGGTTTGATTTAGAAAAGAGACAATATGAAACAAAAGCAAGAGAGAAGAAAAACATAAAGACAAAAGAATCCCACATCAACACACAACACATCCCCTCTACGCTTTGTTCTCCCCGAAGCATAACAAGATTTTCTCTGACCGTCATAGACTCGCAGTCTAACAGATTCCAGTCCTCATTCAGTAATAAGTACATATAGAAATGAATACCACATATAACAAAATACTCACTCGCTCTTTCTCTGTTTATACTGTTGTGTTCAAGTCAATTATTACCTGGCTTTTTTAATTAAAAAAAAATACATAAATAAATAAATGAAAAGGATAAAAATATTCAAAACTAAGGAACCAAAAGATAAATTCTATATTATTAATCATTATTAGATGATAAAAGACAAAGACATTTACCCAGGCATCGATGACATAGCAGTTAAGAGCATCTGGGGGGTCTGACTTATAAATGGATCTATGTTAAAATAAAAATAAATAAAAAATAGGTCCTCATGCAGGACACCCATGCAAAATCAAATTAAGTAATTAAATGCAAGAAGTTCAGCTTACATCAAAAAGACGTCCTTCCATTCATATGCCTTAAACTGGGTGGGCTTCTCTGGCACTGCACTACAATGGCTTAAATCTTATTTAGAGAACAGAAAGTACTTTGTGTTAATAGGTAACTTTACATCTGAGCAGACAAGAATTACATGTGGAGTTCCTCAAGGTTTCATCCTGGGGCCTCTTCTGTTTAACATCTACATGCTCCCACTGGCACAGGTCATAAAGAAAAACAAAATTAAATGGTAAATGGGTTTGTACTTATATAGTGCTTTTCCAGTCAGCTTGACCATTCAAAGCGCTTTACACTACTTGTCACATTCATCCATTCACACACACACTCATACCCCGATTGGCACATTGAGAGGCAAGCTAGGGTTAAGTGTCTTGCCCTGGGACACTTCGACATGTAGTCAGGGAAAGCCTGGAATCGATCTATCAATTACAAGGTCTTGCTGAGATATCAGATGTTTTACTCTATATATATTCTTAAGGTGATAGTAGGCAGACTTTGTGATTCCCTTAATGTGTTTTTCAAAGTTTTCGTCTGAGTCCATCAATACACCCAGTTTTCTAGCCTGGTTGGTGGTTTTTAGGAGTATAGACTGAAGCTCTGTGGTGACCTTTAATTGTTTCTCTTTGGACAGTCACCTCACTTTTGTTTTTGTTTAACTAAGTGATGAGCGCACACAGTTGATATTATGGAGGTGGAAGTAAGCAGACCAAGTAATGCTATTGATGTCGGCTTAAAAAGATAGGGTGCTGTTGAGAATAATGCCAAGACTCTTAACCTGAGGGGATGGCAGAACTGTCAGTGTTGATGTAGAAACTGTGAGACTTGGTTAGATTGGAGGGCGTGCCAACAAGTAGAACCTCAGTTTTACTACTGTTGTTTGGGAAAATTGGAGGAGAACCATTTGATTTCCTGGAGACAGTCAGAGAGGGAGGAAGGTGCAAGAGAGGAGTGCTGTATGGAGGAGATGTAGAGCTGGGTGCAGTCAGCATAGGAATGGAAGTTGATATTATATTTACAAAAAATGTAGCCAAGGGGGAGAACATAAGTGATGAACAGAAGGGGCCCCAGGACTGATCCCTGGGGTACACCAGCCATGACGGGGAGTGACTCTGAAGTGTGGGTCTTGAGTTGAATAAACTGTGTGTGGTTGGAGAGATATGAGGAAAACCATGTGAGAGGAGTATGAGAAACACCAAGGGTTGCCAGTCTATTTAGGAGGATGCTGTGTGAGATAGTCTTGAATGCTGTGCTAAGATCTAAGAGGATGAGGATTGTGAGAAGACCGGAGTCAGCTGCATCAACAGTTCTTTGGTAATTTTAACAGAGGAGATTCCGTGCTGTGAAAAGGACAGAAGCCAGGCTGGAATTTTTCATAAAGATTACTGTTAGTGAGGTGTTTGTGGAGCTGAGAGGTTTTTGAGAATGAAGGGAAGAGTAGAAATGGGAAGATGGTTATTGAAGTCAGACGGATCAGCACCAGGTTTTTTGATGATCAGCGTGACAGCAGCAGTCTTGAAGGCTAGTGGAACATATACGTTGTTGACGGAAGAATGACTGATGGCTGTCACAGAAGCTGTTGATGCGAGGACCCAGTGCAGGCTTAAAAGAAGCAGGAGGCTGACCGGTGAAACTGAAAGGATTTAATAACAATAAACTTAAACTACTGAACAAAAACACAGGCATGGCAGAGCATGGAAAAACTAAACAGAACTAAGAAAAGCTGGAGTCAAACAAACAATGAACTGGCAAGGGATGGACTGAAACCAATGGCTTAAATACAGTAAGGAACAAACAAGACAAAGGTGAAGTGAATGAGCAAATTACACAAGGTGAACTAATGAGCAGAAATCAGAATATGACAAATACAAGAAACCAAGGACTGACACTGAATAAGAACTTAAATACCAAAAAACACCAACCAAAATTAAAACATTAAAGTTAACCAGGGGGTAAAGCCAGACTCATGACAGATGGCAGTGATGTGAGGAACCAGTGAAGGGAGACAAGCTTTGACTAGGACTGTAGGGAGAGGGTCAAGCAGGCAGGTGGAAGGTTTGGACTTCAGAATCAGTTCAGAAATATCAGTTGGGGATGGAAGAGTGAAATCTAAGAATGGGTGTGGGATAGAAAGAAATGAAGGTAGAGGGTGTGCAATGGAGACAGCAGCTCCTCCAGTGGCAAGCTGTTGATGCATATTTGAGATTTTTGAGTTTAAGATGGAGAAAAGGGAATTGCAGAAGTCAGTTGAGTAAAGATGAGAAGGGAATGTGTCCGGAGGTTTTGTGATTTTATTGAACAGTGAAAAGAGAGATTTGGAATTTCCATCATTAGAACAATTCATTAGTGGGAGTGAACCATGGAGCAGAGCGGGAGAAGGACATGCATCTTTGTTTCAGTGGAGCAAAGATGTTAAGAAGGTTGTTGAGGTTATCATTGTAGTGAGAAACTAAATTATTGGGAGTGGAAAAATTGCAAGGAGTGGGGAGGTCATTTATGGCAGAAGACAGTGTGTCAATATTGGTTTTTATAAAGAGACACACTTAATTTGAAGGAGATTAATTTATGATCAGAAAAGGGCATGTGATGGGCTATAGAATCAGTAGGAGATACACCAGAGCAGTAGACCAAGTCGAGAATATGATTTTTGGAGTGAGTAGAGAAGTTTATATATTGTTGTAGTCCAAAACTGTTTTGACAGGATCCAAAGTCACTGGAAAGAGGATTGTTTTTCTTGTCACTATGAATGTTGAAATCACCAAGTATTATCAGATTTGGGGAGAGTGAGGATAGATGAGCCAGAACTGTCGCAAGGTCATTCAAAATGTTCTTATTAGGTTTAGGTGGTCGGTACACAATACATAGAATAGTGGGAGTCGAACCAGAGAGTTGTGAGGCCATATATTCAAATGAATTAAAAGCCAGAGCTCAAGCGGCTTAACTTTCCACTGCTGGTGGTGAATCATCGCGAGACCACCCCCCCCTACCAGAGCCGCAAGATTTAGACATGTAAACAAACTCAGGTGGAGTAGATGCTTTGAGAAAAATGAAGTCATTGGGCTGTTGCCACGTTTCAGTCAAACAGAGAAAATCCAACTTATGGGCCAGTATGAAATCCTGGATGACATCCCCCTTGTTTGTAAAACAACGGATGTTGAGCAGACCGAAGATGAGTGTGGTGACGGGGTTACCAAACCTAGTAAGGCAGGCTAACACAGCATGATCAGCGGCATGGCAGATCCTTGGATTCCCGGGATTCACCTCGCGCCGATGGAATCGAAGAGAACAGGAGCGGCGGGGCTGGCTCACAAAGCCAGCGACAGGAACAAGGCAGACCTCAGGAGGATCCACGGAAACGCCAGGGCACCATGCAGGATCCAGATCCCAGTTGGGACAACGACGAGAAGCGAGCCAGGGACGCCTTCAGCCTCACCAGATGACCACCGTGCTTTCCGCGCTTGCTGTGAGGTTTCTGCCGTGGGAGGAGGGCTAACGCCCTGAAAAGGTAAGCCGGAATGCCCGATAGCAGTGGGGGGAGAGTTGTACGTTGCCTGTAGCAGAACATTGATTCTATTCTAGAAGAAACTGGCGATCATACATCAGACGAGCAACCACTTACACCAGCGCCAACATCATCTTTCAAAAGATAGTGATTCTGATTAATTGTGATTCTTGCTATTTGTTGCTGCCTTTTACTATTTCTTAATATCTGTAATGCTTTTTTTATACTGATTGCCTGTTCGTCAGAGGGTTCTGCTGCTGGTCTGTAAAGCTCTGAATGGTTTAGGACCAAAATACATCAATGACCTCTTGACCCAGTATGAACCTACCACCCTCAGGTCATCTGGATCCAGTTTCTTATCAGTTCCCAAAGTCTGAACATGACATGGAGAAGCTCCATTTAGATTCTATGCTCCACATGTCTGGAACAAACTCCCAGAGACCCTAAGGCTTAAACACTCAGTTTAGTTAAATTAAATTTAAAGACCCACCTGTTCTCTGCTGCATTTCAATAGTTCTTATTTAAAAGTCCAAGTCTGCATCTATTTCTTTTAAGCAGGAATTTTAAAACTTGATCATGTTTTAATAATGTCTTTCCCCTCACTGGAACTTTATTTCTTGTATTTTACCTATTTTATTTACCCGTGTGTCCGTGTGTGTATATTGATACATACACCTACATATATGTGCATACACATATAACGTTAAAAGTAAAGTACAGAATATTTCGACATTACTAAGTAGCCAAGTATCACTTTATTTCTATCTTTGCGTCTTCTGATCTCGAGTCTATGAACTTCAGCCATGGTTTCCAACATTTTTCAAACTTGTCCTGATCCAGTCTCAGTGCAAGTGTAAGTTTCTGCATCAGAAAGATTTCTTGCATTACATTTATCCAATCTTCTATTGTTGGTACCTTGTCAGTCTTCCATTTCCGAGTTTTTACTTTTTTTGCTGGCATTTGACATAATATTAAAAATATATGTTTTCCAAAAATCTTTTACACAGTCAGGATGTTTACCCAAAAATAAAGTTTCAAAATCTTAAGGAATGCTGGCATCGATAAAAATATAAACACTTTGTTTGATTACTTCCCAAAAGGAAAATAATTTAGTACAACTCCAAAACTACAACTCCAAAAAATGTGGTAATGGCCAGCATGTTTCTCCCCACATAACCTCCAGCATGACTTGTCTACATCTGGGCCCCTTTGCACAGGTGTTTTGAAGAAACGCGTTATTGTTTTCCATGCAAATTCTCTCCATGTCAATGAAGATGTACATTTCCAACAATTAATTAAAATTTTGGGCCAGTCGTCATTGTCAATGATAAAGTTGCTATCTTTCTCCCAATTTCTCTTTGATATACAATGTATCCACACCCTTTAGGTTTTGAATTCACAATATAATTTAGATGATAGTTTATTCTTGGGGTTTGATTGATATGATTTAAGAAAAATATCTAAAATGCCACAAAAAAGGCCTGCTTGGTTCTTCTTTTCTTGTGTTGTCTAAATAATGTCAAAGCTGTAGGTAATGATAAAAGTCTGTATTATTAAGGTCGTATTTCCATTTTATATCCTCAAAACTCCTCAGACAGCCTTTGTGATAAAGGTCGATATATTTTACCAGTCCTTTACCATCTATATCTTAAAGGTGTTGTCTATTTTATTTGGAATTAAAGCTCTTTTAAAAGTAAAAATTGAAAGTTAGTTCTATATTGCCAATTGCAGCTTGCAGGGGGATACTGGTTATAGCACATTCCATTTTTTTTCATTTTGCAATTTAAGCTGGGTTGCAAAATTCCACCAGTGGATTTATTTGTGCTGCTCTAAAATAGTTTCTGAGATTGGAACATGAAGTTGGTAGGTTCTACCGGTATTGTTTGAAATAAAATTAAGAATTTTGGCAACAGCATCATTTTTATAACTTCAACTATTTTCATGATACCCAAATAAGGTATCAAGTTCCATCTGGCTATATCTATATCTGGCTATATCTCCGCCAGTAGCGGATCATAATTAGCTGTCACAATATTCTTTTACTCCTCCCTGAGCCGCCACCTTACCGTGGTGGAGGAGTTTGTGCGTCTTGACGATCCTAGTGGCTATGTTATCGGGGGCTTCATGCCCCTGGTAGGGTCACCCATGGCAAACAGGTGTCTAGGGGAGGGACCAGACGAAGTGCGGCTC
>JBAMHW010010373.1:0-11994 GCA_037177495.1 Rhadinocentrus ornatus | reverse complement strand
ATATTGACCCGTCTAGTGACCAACGATGCTCACTACTTTTCAAGATGCATTGTGGGTAATTTTGAGTGCCCTACTTTCTTCTCTCTGGACACTCGGACACCCCTACAAAATGGCGTGACCCCTATATAGGGCATTATGTAGGGAGTAGGGGGCACATTCGGACACAGCCTCTGAGTTTGACAGCTCAGAGTTGGTCAACCCAGACTTGTGCTTTGAACTCAGAGTTTGTTGAACCTGCTTTCTGAAACAGGGCCCAGCTGGCAGGTTTAGACCCAGTAACTCCTCTTTAACAGATTGAACTAAAGTCAAACAGAATATAGTGACCATTTAACTCTTTGGACGATGGGAGGAAGCTGTAGAGCCCACGCATACATGGGGAAAACATGCAAGCACCACACAGAAAGGCCACTGCCCCCCAGGTTTAAACTTCCTCCCAGCTGAGGGTTGAACCAGCAACCTTCTTGCTGTGAGGCTGCGGTGCTTAGTTGTGAAACAGAGATGTGTTTGGCTCAGTTTTACTAAATTAAAGAAGTAATCTTAGTGTTTGTAGAATCCTCTGAGTCCTGTTAACCTCTAGATGAAGGTGATAAACAATACTGGAAAAGCAGTTTACGTTAAATCATTGATTTGATATTTTTATTATAAATAATCAAGTCTGTCTGTAAAAGTCTTTAAAATGTTTAAAAACCCTGTAAATTCCAGTATTGATTGGATCCCAGGCCTGAAATCCCAGCCATAAAGTTGTTCCTAACAACCATGGCAGATATTCTTATGTGATTTCTGGTAATTCTTTTTCCAATGCAGTTTTTTTCTGTCCGATACCTGCGGTTTAGGAATCTGCCGATACGGATCCGATACCAGGGTTATTTTATTAAGAATTTAATATTAACATTTATTTATATAATTCATGTTTCATTAACACATGATGGCCACAGAAGTGTTTTTAATTATTGAGTAAATAAACTGGGATCAAAGAATTTCTATTAAAAGCTATCTTGAAATTGGACGTACAGTGAACAAAGAACAGGGGCTGTGGATCCAGGACAATAACATCTGTTATCGCGGTGGCTTTCTGCTGCTAATTCCTCATGTCTTCTAAAAGCATTTGCCAACGTTTGTTATTGCTGTGCTTCGTGGCGCATTTCCTTTAAGGCTCTTTCACGTAATTCCAACCAAAATGCTTAATAAAGTCGCTGCTGGTAAATCTGGCAGCATTCATGTCACCTCTGGAAACTTCAATCCTGCACATGAGGCTTGTCGCTGTTTTGCTAGCAGGATTTTCTAATGAGTAATGATGCCAAATTACTAACATACTGTTGCGTCCGGCAGGACGTGTTAATGAACAGATTCAGCTTAATTGAACAAATAATGTTTACTGTTGGCCGTAACCACGCCGAACAATCAGTATCAGGAAAACAACCAGCTGACAACTTCAACCCTCTCTCTAAACGGCTCATTTTCTGACTCATTCTCACTACCCCGCCCGTTACTTTCTGATCTAACCACATATGTCTTAACCCCACACACACTCTGTATTACAGTCCCCTAAAACCAGAGAGCATTTTAACATGTAACATTAGGAGGAACATCACTGTAGGATCGCTACAATGCTATTAATGCTAAATGTTAGCACAACAGTGCAGCTGCTGCTCCACCTACCAACTCAAAACAATGGCCACACAAGACTGCATAACTTCCTCTGTGTGTGTGTGTGTGTGTGTGGTTGTGTTGGGCAGGAAAAAAAGAATTATGATTCTGTTTCCAGGGTTTCGGATGGTGTTTAGACAGAAGTACTCGCCGATGCCATTCCCCTTACTTTTGGTAGGATCAGCGAGTATTTCTGATGCTAGCTAGTATCGGCTCATCCCTACATTTCCACCCTGATAATGCTATAGCTCTGTTTCTGGAGGCAGCAGAATTCTGCCGGATTTCTCTTAATCTGATGTGCTTGGGAATTTTCTGCTTGCACAGGGAGTAACGCTGGAATCGGAAAATCCACAGCTCTGCAACTGGCAAAGAGAGGAGCCAGGGTGATCCTGGCCTGTCGCAACCGGGAGAGAGCCGAGGCTGCAGCTTTTGACATCCGCAGAGTAAGCTCTGAACTTAACGTGTCCATCATCTAGATTATTAGACCTCATTTTATTCCAGATTCTTCAGACACATTTAGTTCTACGTTTGAGAGACAGAGGGATGAGCACATGCTCTGTCAGATTCTCAGTAACTACTAAGACCAGCTGTAAAACCAGCTTGTTTCCATTAGAGCTGGGTAGTTTTTCTGATTTGTTGGTACCGTCCTCCAGGAGAGCGGAAACAACCAGGTGGTCTTCATGCAGCTGGACCTGTCCAGTTTAAAGTCCATTCGCCACTTTGCTGAAACGTTTCTGAGGACAGAACCCAGACTGGACATCCTGATCAACAACGCAGGTTTGTGGAACTTCTGTCCCTGAAAACAAACCTCATCAGTAACGACGAGGTGTCTTGTGTTCCAGGTGTGATAGGTCCGGGTCGTACCGAGGACGGCTTCGGCATGGTGTTTGGAGTGAACCACCTGGGTCACTTCCTGCTCACCAACCTCCTCCTGGAGCGTCTGAAGCAGTGTTCTCCCAGCCGGGTGGTCACCGTGTCTGCTCTGTTGCACCGCTTGGGAAACATCAACTTCCCTTTGCTGGACTCCAGGAAGGATCTAGTCAGTGGGGATTCCACCTGGAGCAACCTTCAGGCGTACTGTAACAGTAAGCTCTGCAACGTGCTCTTCACCAGGGAGCTGGCTAACCGGCTTGAGGGCAGCGGGGTCACATGTTACACCCTCCACCCAGGTCAGTACCGCAGCCTTTTTCATGTCAGCTGTTCACTGTTTACTTTCCTCAAAAAGATGTATTTTCTGTCTCTGTAACTCATCGGTTCTTCTTAGGAGTCATCCACACAGAGCTGGGTCGCAACATGAGCTGGTGGCTGCAGCTTGTCCTCACACCCATATCCAAGCTCCTCTTCCTAGACCTTGAGGGTGGAGCCCAGACCACCCTGCACTGTGCCCTGCAGGAGGGCATCGAACCTCTCAGTGGACGCTACTTCTCTAGCTGTGCTCTGCAGCAGGTTGGAGCTAAAGGACGAGACGACGCCCTGGCCGGGAAGCTGTGGGAAGTCAGTGAGAGGTTCACAGGCTTATCACAACAGGCCTAATCCAGGACCAGGAACTGGACCAGTTCTTTGTGCCTTACAACTGATGACAGGCCGTTTACCTATAAACATATCAGGCTTGTTCCAGGCAGCAGATTACGAAACTCTTAGTATGTTAACCCCATGCGGCAACCTCCAGCGTAAAATGTGAAGCCTGCAATAATTGTGACACCAGAACGCAAATATTTACTAAACTGTGCGTATCGCTTCTCGTCTTTTGTGTCTTAAAGACCAGAAATTTTTCTGTGGTGGGAGCTGCTCCTCCAGTATGGTAACATTCTTGTTGTTTGTCACCTTTTCTAATAAAATCTGTTCTCACCTGTCTCATCATGTCTTTTTATCTGAACAGAGAGCAGTGCAGCTTTTTCGGCCTTTTGCGTTTCTGCTTCTCTGCTTTCTGTTTCTGTCTAATTTAACTGGCTGCTTCAAGCGTTGCATTACTACAACATTAGGTACAGATGTTATCACTGGAGTTCACCCAAACCAGTTTGTTGCACCCAAGTCCCTACATGTGTGTGTGTGTGTTTGTGTAAGATAGAGCGGGAAAGAAGAGGGGTCTGGGGATGTGAGTTCAGAGAGAAGCAAACCTCTGTCTGGATGATAAGCCTCTGGTGGCATTAAGCACCCCGTTCCCTGGGAGGTCCCCCAGGGCAAGACAGGCCAGGAGCAACCGCCCCCCATGACCAGGTCACACAGCGACTGCAGCCAATAGGCTGCCACCAACCCCAGAAGGCACCCACCCACCACATGCTTGGGGGGAATGAGAGGAGAGGGAGGACAGCAGGAGAGCCCAGACCCACGGCACACCACAAAAAAAAAAACAATATACACAATCTACAAGAGAAAGGAAAAAGAAAATGTTGACAAGGTTCACTTTCAAGAGTTGAATTATTGCAACCAGATGATTCACAACATTTAATGAGTTAATATGCAAACTCAACCCAGTTGGAATTGCTCTATCAAGAATACCAAATTTATATCACAATCACTCTGTTCACATTTCACAATGCAGTGTGTATAAATTGTCCAATAACAAAACTGAGTCCATGAGAATTGAATAAATGTCCAAATGCGCGCTATTCAACCAGTGTGAATGTGGACGATGAGTAGAGCAAAAAGGTGGAAGTGGGCTGGCTTGCAACAGCCTCCTACCAGACTTCAGAAGGTTGTTGTGTGGTGTAGGGTTCAGACTCTTGAGTCTAGCTCGCCATCAAGGAGGGTTTGTACCCAACAGGCACATCTGGCCTGCATCAGACAAACAGGGCCAACATTCCATCATTCAGAGTTCATAAACACTAGCTACTTAGTTTGTCTTGGTGTACACACATTAAATAATATTAAATCTTTAATCAAACATTAAATTCATTTCCATTTACATACAATGATGCAAAGACAATTCAAATGGTGCAACACTATTTGGAATCAAAGTGCATTGACAAAAATTCTAATAAAACCAAAAGTAAAAGCAAAATTAAGCCATGCCTTCAGAATTCTGATTTTTTTCCCCATATGTTACAAATATAAGTTATATTGGATGAATGGATCCATATAAACACAGTCTATATTTGTACACATTTATGGACAGTAAATAGTGTAAAATTTTACTCAGGAAATGTGACACTGCTCTGCAAGTAATTTATCTTAAAAAGTGCACACTCAACATTCTGTTTGACTCCACATCAGAAGCGGAGTAAAGGGAGAAAGAAAAGGCTGTGAGAAAGGTACCCGAGTAAAGCCCTCCCCTGCAGTTAAAAAACAAATCCTGGAAAAGTTTGTAAAACTGGGGCCTAGGCAACACAACAATTTACATACTTGTTAACTATTCCTGCTCGGTCTCCTGACCATGGTCGGAAGACACAGGGAGAGTCTCTGAGTGTGTCTGAAACTGCGTACTTACGTGAGTGCACTGGAAGGTAGTGCACACTAAGCACTACCCTCTGTAGTGCACACTATCGTGGGTAAGAGCTGACCCAAATGGAGCACTAACGTTTAGCACTTACCGGTAGTGACGTACCAGCATTTGACAGCGATTCTTCTGCCGCTTTAATTTACAGAATCAATCTCCAACTTTTACTTTGTTTACTCCTTACTTAACCCCACCTGTAAACCACGTCTCCTCAAACACCCATGCAGGATTCTCCTCCGGCTGAACATGAATTAGAACGTATGCTTATTAATTTTAAGGTATTTCACCCTCCTACATGCTGCCTGGCAGCGCTGCTCCGTTTATATACTTTTATTTCAGGACAATCTGTCCAAGTCCACATACGTGTTTGCATATCATCATACTTTATGCTATTAAATGTCATTTAAAAGGCCTTATTAGTGTAACAAAGTACTGTGGTCTATTAGTCAACCTCAGTAGATAACAATAGAAACCATCAGCACACGTTCATGTCTCTGCATGTCTCCCCCATACCTGTTATTATAAAGTGTGATTTAAAACACTTGTAAAACAGCTTTTAAATATGCAAAGATATCGTCACTGAATTAAAGTACTTTATATCATTAACACCATGACGACATCTGTTGTTATGGTGTTTACACTGATACAGTTCACATCTGGCAACAGGAAACCGGTTCTACTAGAAATCATCATTTAAAATGTGAAATGCAGTAATGAAGAGGCTTAAACAGGGATGCAGCAAACTTTTTATTAAAACATTTCTCTCTGGCCTCCTCCTTTCCACAGCAGCGTCCGAGCCCAGGTGGTAAATACCTTAGAGCCCCTGCTGGCGCGGTAGTTTGATGCCACAGTGACCTACGATAAAAATAAAATGGCAGTTTATATGAAAGCAAACGTTATTTATGTACTTTATGGGTACTTTGCTGACTATTATCTAAAGTGATATACAATCAGCTACGACTCAGTCAGCGGTACCAAGGAAATGGGTCAGTTCTCTAACCAGCGGATCAGTTTTCAGATCAAGGACCTTTCATTTATGCCACAGACACCGCAGTGCTTAATCTGGAGGTTAAACAACGATGAATAAACATACGAAATCTATAGAATTAATTATTTCTAACACTTATAGTCGATCTACGTCCGCAAAACCGGCTAAAAACTGCTAACATGTACGTGTGCTAACTCTACTGAGTCGGTAAAACCGCAGCCTCCAACAAATGATGAGATCCATAACTGTCGTCAGGGATAGAAGAGATCGGTAGCATGCTGCCGTTTATATTAGAATTATGATAGAATAACTTCATACTTACATCTGTACTAAACAGCCTCCATCTGCATCGGTAACGCTCAATCGCTGGCCGCAATTATTCCGTTCTGGAAAACTGGTTGAAAGTCCCTCCCCTTCCGCTATGTCAGCAAGATGGCGTCCGTTTAGTGCACGTAGTGTCCATTGTTTTGCACTAAATTTTTGGCCGAGTTTAGGGCAGCATCCGTGTACTTTCAGTGCACTAAGTTTTTCTGTCAGCGCACTAAGCACTTAAATGTAGTGTTCAAAGTATAGAAGTGCGCGGATTGGGATACACCCTCTCTCTTGGGCCGAGGCTGCGCTAGCTTCAGAGCTAATCCCCTAACTTCACCAAACAGACACCTGACTCACTTGTGCCTGGAGGAGTTGTGGCATTTATTGTTCAGATAATGGTTTAAAACCATACAGTTTCCCTCAAGCTGGTTGTAACAACAACACTCCTTAATATATCTTGAACACACCTTTTTTTACCCATAAGCGTCTCCGCGTCTCTCCTTTCTCCACCTTCTACCACTTAACACACTATCTCTTAAAGTGACAACGCCATTGTTATAACAGACTGGTACATTTCCCAAATGCTATGGGTGAGCACAAACCTATGTCACAACCCGGAAGTCAAGCAACCACAAACTAGTCTTCGGTAAAAAAAATTGACCCAACAGCAACCACTGGCAGTAAAATGTGAAGCCTATGCGGAAGTGCAAAAAATTGCAGTTCACCCCTCATCCGCTAGGGGCTGGCTCCAAAACAAAGCAAATCCCCATAGACTCCCATGTTAAAAAGGCCAACTTCACAGCAGAAATAAACATGTTTAAAGCCTGGTACAAAAATCCAATTTAGAATTTATAGGTCAGGTTTACCTTCATGACAACTGTCAGGGGGGATGAATTTTTTTCTAACTCATCCGTTTGGATGTTATTAAATCTTGAAATTCAGAGTAATTAGGGGTGTGTCCTTTTGATTGACATGTATCCACTATTCGCGGCAAGAAAAGAGAGTGTAGCACAAACGGGGTATTTAGCTGGCTAACAGTGAGCCTTAGCTTTAGCCCGCCTACCTTCGTTAGCCGGTTAGCTCACGTTAGATCCGAGTTGGCTCAGTTAGCTCTTAACTACAGGCAGCTCGGAAGTTGATGGACGTCAGTCATCCACCCCCAATGCTCACAGCCCCCTCTCTCAGCTCATGCAGAGCATACTGGTGCTCAACTCGGCAGGGACCGTCTGCAAATTGTAATGCTGAAAAAAATATGAACGGAAAATATTCAATAACCACAATATGACATGTTGTAATGCCACCACACTCACAGAACTAATAAACCATCTCATCTTGATCATACTACAGCTCTTACTTTGGTAAAATATGCTTAAATGTATTTTGGCTATCAGTTTTCAGAATTTAAATAAGTAATAAATGAGCAATAACTATAATATGACATGTTGAAATGCCACCAAACTTGCAGTACACATACCTTGAAAACAATTTTTCTAATTTCATAGATTGTTTTTTTCTAAAAAATTGTTTTTTCCAACATGGATATAACTTTTTTTTTTTTTTTTTTTAATTCACATTTGTAGGTACTAGGGTTACCAAGTATCGGGCCTACTAGCATTCCTCTTCGAGCAATTAAATTATTTATCACTATATTTTCACTATAATGTTTGTGCTCTTGATAATTATCTAATATAGGTGGATAAAATGGGCTGTTATTAAGTTATACATAAGAATGTTCTGAAAGTGATCAGGTCAGAATTCAGCAAGAGGAAAAGAATTCATGATGTGTTCATGGAGATGTATCTCTCACAAAATATAATCAAGGAATGTAACACTCAATTTCACAGAATTCCTGGATACATTCAGCACCTGCAAATCGATCCCTTTGGATATGTATACAAAAACAGGAATCAGCATTCTTGTCCAACATCTGAGAAAGAAATTCCCACTGACCTTGTACCTAGATGCAACTGGTAATGTTGCATCCAAAGTTCCAGGTCAGACCACGAGACTTCTTCATTATTTCCTCAATCTTCCTGGAGATGGTAAGAGTGTACCTCTCCTTCCAGTCTGTGAAATGCTCACTACTGAACATTCAATGCCACTCATCACATTCTGGCTGATGCGGTTTCTGCGATACCTGTCACTGTACACAAAGTTTAAAAGTTCATCAGGTTGAAACCGACTACAGCTGGGCCCTGATAAATAGTGTTCTTCTGTCCTTCAACAAGGAGAGTGTCTTCAGCTACCTGGACAGGGCTTTCGCTATTTGTTCAGGACAGATGAAGTCAAAAGACATGAAGTTCACTGTGTTGCATATGTGCTCTGCACATGTGTTGTAAGCAGCTGCTCGTTCCATTGGACGAAAAACTGATTATAAGGGTTAAAAGCTTTTGCAACCTTTGCATTTGCAAGGTTGCAAAACACAACCTCAATGACTGACGCCCTCCACATTTTCTGGTCTTTGTGCAGATTTTTATGCTGGAAACATAACAGCAAAACTGTCCTCCTTAACTTGAAAGTCATGCAGGAATTAATAAAGAAAGGCAAGATACCTGACATGGATGAAACAGAAAAGTTGGAGGACAGCCAACTGGTGAAGAAGGAAGATGATGAAGAAAGAGCCAGCAAAATTATTGGCAAATCTCCTTTCACATACAAATTTAAGAAGGTCCTGAAGGAGGTACTAAGAGACCTTGGAAAAGAAGATGTCCAAACATAGCAAACCTGGAATCCCTGGGATCGTGTACATCCTTTTTGAAAGCTACCTGGAAATTTTTCCATTTTGGAGTGGTCTATTGTTGAGAGATTTGAAAAGGCATGCATCAGACAAATGTGATAAGAACTTTGAACCGAGGAAAACAAGGGACGCAAAATGTTGAACCATGTTGAAAGATGGTTTGGTATTGTCAAGCAGTCAATACTAAAAAAGGAGAGAGAGTTCACACCAGCAACATTCGTCCGGAAAATGTACGGGACTTTGCAAGGAAGGTACAGAGTTCACATCATGTCTCATAACCTCTCTGAAAAGTTACTCCTCAAACAAGGGATCTCCAATGACATCACACAATCCCAGGAAGATTTGGCAAAGAGAAATGGGTACAGGCACCGCACTGGAAGCTCCAAATATTTCTTGATTCCTTCGACTGTTCCTGTTCCACCATGAGCAAAATCAACCAGGAGCACTGGCAAAGGACAAAAGAATAAGGATGGGAAGAATGGCAGCAATACAGCCACAAGTGATGGGAAGAGCATCAGCAATACAGCCACAAATTATGGAAAGAATGGCAGCAATACAGCCACAAGTGATGGGAAGAACATCAGCAATACAGCCACAAGTGATGGGAAGAACATCAGCAATACAGCCACAAGTGATGGGAAGAACATCAGCAATATAGCCACAAGTGATGGTAGGAGCATCAGCAATACAGCCACAAGTGATGGGAAGAACATCAGCAATACAGCCACAAGTGATGGGAAGAACATCAGCAATATAGCCACAAGTGATGGTAGGAGCATCAGCAATACAGCCACAAGTGATGGCAAGAATAGCAGAAATACAGCCACAAGTGATGGGATGAGCATCAGCAAAACAGCCACAAGTGATGGGAAGAACATCAGCAATACAGCCACAAGTGATGGTAGGAGCATCAGCAAAACTGCTACAAGTGATGAGACCTAACTAATAGAGGAGGTAATTGTTGCAGATTTATAGCAGCTGACACATTTCTATACACTGTAAATTTACAGCCTTAAGTACTTACAGGTAGAGAGTGAAACAATAGCAAAGTTTTGATAATTTACTTCAAATGACTAGGTGAATAAAGTGATAAGTTTTGTTAATCATATATTGTATTTGGACTAGTAAGCCTAGTGAAGTTGTTGTGGCTGTTGTTAAAAATGATCATCAGAGGGTCAAGGTCACACTCAGACAGAAGAAATTCCAGAGTTTGAGGTCTCATGAACTGCTCATAGGAGAGGTAAGCTTGTTTTTGTGTTGAAACAGTTGTGTTTTAATACTGTGCTGCAATGGTTTTAAACAAGATTTCCTTGTAAGAAAGTCTGGAGTTTTACTTTGAATCAAACCTAATCGTTGCTTAAAAATATAATTTATTTTTAAACATATTATAATTACTGTATAAGACTTTATTCTCAAAATCACCTGCAATGTGTCCCAATTAATTTCCTAAACTTTTTTTTAAAGGTAATTGAAGGTTATATAAGAGTAATTCTCAATGCAAAAGATACTGCCGGTCGATTAACCAATTAAATCCTACACCATAGGTGCAATATTATACGGCACAAGAATGCAGGTGGCCAGGCAAGAGTTAAAAAGCACGAGTAGAATTCTAAAAGGCAGTGTGGTGTGCTGCAACGGAATGGTTCAAATTTTGATGTATATTTATTCTTGAGTTTCATTGTCCTGGATGTGATACCTGATAATATTGACTCAATATATATTAAATTAATGTTCACCTTTTTGGGTTATTTAACTTAAGAAAGACACATACTGTGTTTTCTATAGATGAAAAACACTTTTAGCCTTGGTCTTATCACCAAAAAAAGGTAAATAAAAGTTTTTCTCACAAACACTTTCTATAGGTCACATTTGATGACTACGATGGAATAATTGGATTTGTCAACATAAAAAATGTGCACTGGAAGTTTGTGGTTAGTATAATACTTGTCTATTCCTTCAGGCTCTTTAAATGTGCTTTTTAAGGTTATTCATACAATTCCAACAAAACACAACTACCTGTTATCTAATTATTTGAGGTTACCACCAATAACTAATTATGACAGTGTCAATGTTTGAGAGATACAACTGCAGGTCACTACAGTGCTTCAATCATCTAAAATCATCTAAAAGTCTCAGACCTATTCTTTAAAAAAACACATTAAAGGAGTGAAAAAAAAAAATCAGCCTTTTATCACCTCAAAAATATATCAAGGATAAAAGGTTTGATGTCTCAGCCAGACCTGAAGAAACTAGTCCATGCACTGTAACGTGTCTTTACAGGTTCCACCTAAAAAAACCAGTAAGACACCTGCAGTTAATTAAGAACTCTGCTGCTAGAGGCCCCACTAAGACCAAGAAAGTGCACCACAAAAAAAAAAGAGAAGAAAAAGTGGATCACATCAGTCCAGTTTTGAGGTCTTTGCACTGGCTACCTGTGCTTCAGAAGATAGAATTTAAAGTTCTGCTGCTGGTCTTTAAAGCTCCGAATGGTTTGGGACCAAAATACATCAGAGACCTCCTGACCCAGTATGAACCTACCAGACACCTCAGGTCAGGTCATCTGGATCCGGTCTTTTATCAGTTCCCAGATTCAGCACCAGACATGGAGAAGCTGCATTCAGTTTCTATGCTCCACATGTGTGTAATAAACTCCCAGAAAGCCTCAGATCAGCTGAAACACTGTTTATTTAAATCTAGGTTAAAGACCCACCTGTTCTCTGCTGCATTTTCTTACAGTTCTAATTTACTGTTTTATTGTTAAAAAATCATACATTGTGATTTCAGGATTATTTTTTTAGATTATGTTTCTCACAGTGGACATGCACCTACCATGAAAATTTCAGACCCCTCCATGTTTCTAAGTGGGAGAACTTG
>JBAMHW010010372.1:0-11997 GCA_037177495.1 Rhadinocentrus ornatus | reverse complement strand
TTCCTAGGGAGAATTTAGAGTCACCAATTAACCTAACATACATGTCTTTGGACGGTGGGAGGAAGCCGGAGAACCCGAAGAGAACCCACCCATACACGGGGAGAACATGCAAACTCCACACAGAAAGGCCACCAGCCCCCCACATTTGAACTTCCCCCAGCCAAGGCGGGAACCAGCGACCTTCTTGCTGTGAGGCTGCGGTGCTACCCACCACACCACTGTGCAGCCCGTTTCTTAAACAACCATGTGGAAAGACACTTCCTGTGGTCGTGGAAAAGATATGTCTGTTTAAGGGTCAAATAATTGACATTAAGCAGAGATAAAATCTAAGGATATGCAGAAGCTACTAAAACTGGGTCAAGAACTGTCCAACATATTATTAAAAACTGGAAGGTAAAGAATGAAAACCCTTTAAAAGTATTTCTTTCCAACATTAATAATGCATACTAACTTTCTACACACCCTAATCAAGTAGGTACTAACTTCCCACACACTTTAATATATATAATATTTAATATATAACGTGGTGTGAAAGCATAATAAATCATCTAACACACCACAAATGAAAAATGTATTATGTAATTGTACCATTGAAAATGAGCATGTTTAAAGGGAACTCTAAATCCCGTCATTTGTAACTTTAACACACATGAAAACAAAAACACTTGCTGTAGGAAAAAAACAACTAAAGGAACAATCCACACTGATTGTGCTGAGTAAATATTTCTCACCCAGATCCTCTTCAGGATAGGCAGATAGGATTACAGCCATGGATGCTAAATTAAAATTAAACTAATAAAGTTGGTAAGTTTCTAATTACTCGCAGCAGAAACTTTCTAGGATGCTCTAGGTTTGGAAAAATATTAAAATTTAATGTATAACTTTTACATTTTGAAAATTCACTATTATTCACTCATGATTGTGGCAAGACGGTGTGTGAGCATAGGTAAAATAAGTCTGCTTCCAGGCGAGGGGTAGTAGACAACCAAGATTTATTAGGACATTTTGCACACCAAACATTACACGTTCCTCTATACAGGCCAACAACCAGTCTACCTGTCAGCACTTCCTTTATATAGCCCGAGGCTTCACCCTCTCAATTCCAACAGCTATATTTAAGTAAACCTCTGAAAAAATAAGTTAAGATGTTTAACAAAGATCATGACATGGAAACATATCCTCATGTGCTCATGAGATCAATACTGTAGTATATAAACTAATAATTCAAACAGAATAATAGAAAATCTTTCACTCAATCAATCATTCAATTATTCAATTAAAATGGAGATCATGCCCACACAGACAACCTACAAGAAATCTTCATGGAAGACAGGCCTCCTCATTGAACAATGACATATTCTTTCTTAAGAGAAGAAAACACTTAGAGAACGATTGACACTACACAAATAAGAATATGTGAATGTGAATGTTAGATGCCCCTGATTGACCTGTGCACATAAGGGGTAACAAAGTGCAGGAGGGAGCTAGTGCCTCCTAACATTTCACACATCCTCCCCCCTCTGGTTCAAACATTTCAGGTAAACGAGAAAGATAATCAGCCACAAGATTGTTCTTACCAGGACAGTGCTGTACGGTGAACTGGTATGGCTGAAGGGTGAGACACCAACGTAATATCCTTGCATTTTGGTATTGCCTGGAGTGAATCCATTTCAAAGGCTTGTGGTCAGTTTGGAGCACAAACTCACTTCTCAAAAGGCAATACTTCAAGAAATCAACCACCCCTTTTATAGCGAGACCCTTTTTTTCCACCGTATAGTATTTCTTCTCCCGGTCAAACAGTTTCTTGCTCAAAAAGGGAACTGTTTTTTCCTTACCAGGCTCTCCCTAAGCCAGCACAGCTCCAAGTCCATCATTGGAGGCATCCACTTGCACCACAAACAGCTTTGTGAAGTCTGGGCTTTGCAACACGGGAGCTTGACGAATCTGTAACCTCAGAGTGTGGAAAACCGTTCACACTCATCATTCCAACTCACTTTTGCAGGTGACTTTTTCATTAGTTCCATAAGGAACTGTTGAAAAATGGGGAATAAACCTCCGATACCACCCAACCAAACCTAAGAAGGACCTCACTTGCTTCATGGTTGTCAGCCTGGGAATAGCTTGGATCGCCCTCACCTTTTCAACTTGGGGCTTTATCAGACCATGACCAACTAAATATCCAAGATATTTCACCTCCTCTTGGGCCCATGCACATTTCTTCACATTAAGAGTAAGGCCAGCTTCCTGAATTTTTGTCAGGACAATTTTTAGATGCTCCAGATGATCATTCCAGGATTCACTGTAAATTACCACATCAGCTAGATAAGCAGCTGCAAACGCAGAGCATCCACCAAGAACAATGTCCATCAACCTTTGTAATGTGGCAGGTGCTCCATGAAGTCCAAAAGGTAGAACAGTGTAATGATACAGTCCCATTCCTGGAATTTAAAAGGCAGTGTATTCTTTACAAGAGGGGTCATGGGGCACCTGCCAATAACCCATACATAAGTCTGAAGTTGTAATGTACTTGGCCTTTCCAGGCTTCTCCAGCAGCTCATTAACATGCGGCATGGGGTATGGGGGTAAGAATCAACAGGAACTTCAAAAACAGGAAATACTGTTCAACTTTCTCATATCAGAGCAGAACCGAGGCTGAGTTGAATTTTTCTTAGGGATAAGCACGATAGCATTGGACCTCTCGCTTCTTGATGGTTTAATTACTTCCATATCCAGCATCGCTTGAACTTCCTTCTTCAGTGGTTCCGTCATTCACTCTGGTATTCTGTAAGGCTTCAGACGAACAGGTTTGGTGTCTTTCAAAACAATTTTATGTGTTATGACATCAGTTCGACCAGGTCTATCTGAGAACAATGATGGAAAAGATTCTTTAAGCTCACCCAACTGATACCATTTCTCCTGAGTCAGGTGATCTGGAGGAGTCTCAGGTTGACATGGCTCCCGGGACAGATTCATTTCTGCTTCTTCAGCTTCTAATGCATCGGGGTCTTCCGACTGGAGACCTTGGACCATCAGGATACGCTTCCCCTCAATTTCTGGAACCTTTCTTTCACAATATTCCTTCAACATATTAACACGAAGAAGTTGTTTACGTTTATTTTTTTCGGGACATATTATTTTATAGGTTACTGGACCTACTTTCCTGATTACTGTATAGGGACCTTGCCATTTTGCCATTAACTTACTAGGTCCAGTTAGAAGCAGCACCAACACTTTTTGGCCAACCTTTAGGTCTCTTTCACGAGCATGTTTGTCGTACCATACATTTTGCTTTTGCTGGGCTTTTTTCAGATGATCCTTGGCAGACTCACGGAAAGTTTCTAGCTTACCTCTCATCTGTAGAATCTAGGAAAGGATGTTGGTTGACATTTTTGAAGCCGCCTCACCAGCCACCCAGTTCTCCTTCAGCATGTCCAAAGGCCCTCTGACTTGTCTGCCATAAAGCTACTCAGAAGGAGAAAAACCAGTAGAAGCTTGTGGTACTTCTATGTATGCAAATAAAAGAAAGGGCAACCATTCATCCCAGTCTTTGCCAGTATCATCAACAAATTTTCTCAACATTTGCTTCAAAGTACCTTTAAACCGTTCAACCACACCATCAGTTTCAGGATGATATGGAGTGGTTCTTATACCCTTCACACCTAGTTGGGAATAAAGTGTTTTCATCAGGTGGGACATAAAGTTTGCACCCTGATCGATTAAGATCTCTTTGGGAACACCAACTCTTGAAAATAGCTAAACCAGACACCGAACTACACATTTGACCTGAAGGGAGCGCAAAGGATACACATCTGGATATCTTGTGGCAAAATCACAAATTACCAAAGCATATTTGTGTCCGCTGTTACTTTTGGGTAAAGGACCAATGATGTCCATAGCTATCCTCTTATACGGTACATCCGTTATTGGCAAGGAATGTAATTGGGCTCGATTGGATTTTAGTGAGGGCTACCATTTGATATTCATGATAAATTTTACAGTATTCCATCACATCTTTATATAACTCTGGCCAATAAAAACGCTGTGCATTGCGGTTATAGGTTTTAGCTTGTCCTAAATGGCCAGCCAATGGCACAGTATGGCCTAAATGCATGATCAGAGAGCGATGCCCTTTTGGAACAACAAGCCTAGGGATCTCTATGTGTGCTAAATACAGAAGTTTGTCTTTTATTATGAAAGGTTCCCCAGTTTTCTCAAATTTTTCAGGGAATTTCCCATTGATCATCCACACTTGGGATTAGAGGACTAACACGATCAGGGAGTTTTACTCTACCCATGTTGCTGTTTTTCTCCTGATGATGTTTCCACCTTGATTTTCTTATCTTTTGACCACCTTCATACAAACTGTCATCTGCATCTGCAAGGGGTTCTAATCCCTTGGTCATCAACCGAGTAATCACAGCACAGGCATATGCTGCATAATTTTGGTGTACCAAGTTGTCTAAGATCAGAAAGTCTCCTCCAAAATTACATCATAGGCTAGTTCACTTGCCACTCCAACAGTTAGGATAAAATCTTGTCCTTCAACCTCAACAGTCACATCAGTAGTTGGATAATCTTTCTGGCATCCATGTACACAAGTGATATTTACATTTTTGTCAAAATTGGTTAACACATTGCCAAGCACAGAAGACTTCACCAAAGTTTGTCAACTGCCAGTGTTAGCAAGGCCTTTACCACATAACCATTAATTTTAACATCCACTACATGTTTATGCATAATAGTTTGGTTATCATTCACATCATTACCATCATCTGCACATGGTACCACACACAATTCAACAGACTCTGATTTCCTTAAAGGACAAAATTAAGCTTTGTGACCAGGCTGCTGACAATAATAACACACCAAAGGTTTCCTGGAAAATTCAGGTGTCTTACCAGCCCCAGTGTCCACCCTTTTAGTCCAATTTAAGCCGTAAGGTTTGCCCTCTTCAAACCGTGGCCTTCCACAGTCACCTTTGACCTGGAAGGATCCTGGTGTGCAGCCAAGTAGCGCTCTGCCAGATCTGCCTCCTCCTCTCCTGTCTTTGGATCATATTCTTTCACCCAGGTGCGCACATCTGGACGGAGCATACGAAGGTAGACAATAATTTCCCCAAATTGTTCTTTATTGTGATTCTCCAGTCGCATCCAGTGCTTGTAAAGCCCCATAATCCGGTTATAGGTTTCCAGCACAGATTCTCCTGCAGGTACAGTGATATGCCAAAACCGTTGTCTGTAAGTCTCTTCTGTCACATTTACCTTCTTCAGTACTGCAGTCTTAATGGCATTATATGAGTGAGACTGGTCCTCATCCATTCCAACATAGGCCTCAAAGGCTTTTCCTGTTAGTAAGGTGACCACTCGAGCAGCCCATTCAATCGGTGTTCTGGCTATTCGTTCAAACCTTACAAAAAAACTCTCAGGGTCCTCCCCTTCCTTGAATTCCAGTATCCTAGGTTCACTTCCATGAGATACTCCAGTCATCATCCAGACAGTGGATTAGTCTGCTGGTGCAGCAGCGCTGGCAGCTGCTGAGATAAAGAGACTGGCATGTATGGACTAACTCCAGGAGGTGACACCACTGAAGGTAAGGGAGGTTTGGCCTCAAAATCTAGCCCTGGAACATCAGGAGATGTTGAAAGGGGATCACTTTCAAAATGCTCATCAAATACCACATTGTGCCCCAACTTAAGAATAATATTACTTAGCTGTTTAAATTGATCAAAAAGAATAGCTTCTGTGCTTCTAGACTGAGACATAAATGCTCTCATTTCTTCAAAAAAAAATCTGGTTCAGAAGATTCTTGACTCACAGTTCCAGCTGCTTTCACCCTTGGTCTTACCACCAGTTCAGGCTCTCTCCTTTCAGCGGCCATGGCTCCTTCATGTAATTGATCAATCTCAGCCGTCTGTATATGCGCTTGGTCCACCATATCCACAAAGGAGTTTTTCTTTGAACCCCGGCCTCGTCCACGTCCTCCTCCTCTCATTTGGTCAACATTCTTCCTCCACACTTGGCAGGCGTCCTGATCCCACTTCTGACACCAATTGTGGCAAGGCGGTGTGTGAAGATAGGTAGAATAAGTCCGCTTCCAGGCAAGGGGTAGCAGACAACCAAGATTTATTAGGACATTCTGCACACCAAACATTACACATCCCTCTATGCAGGCCAACAATCAGTCTGCCTGTCAGCACTTCCTATATATAGCCCGAGGCTCCACCCTCTCATTTCCAACAGGTATATTCAAGTAAACCTCTGGAAAAAAAAGTTCAGATGATAAACAAAGCATCATGACATGGAAACATATCCTCATGTGCTCATGAGATCAATTCTGCAGTTTATAAACTAATAATTTAAACAGAATCATAGACAATCATTCATTCAGTCAATCTATTTATGGTTTCATAATGACTGAGTCACCAAGTTTCAGCTCTAATGCTGCAACTGTCTGTAACATGTTTCTATTTAGATTATTTGTCAGGATATTTTGATATCATTTTCCGAGGCTGGTTTTAATGCTGGGCTTACACTAAAAGATTTTAACAATCACAGACTTAAAACTGAAAGGGTAGAAAGACGGTTCTTCCCATTAGTCTCATCCCCCCCTACTCATGACATAACTTCTGTTGTGATTTGACACTATAATGAATAAAGACTGATTGTTTGCTATAGCTGTCAATTTTAGTCTTTGAGTTCATAGTTACGTGCTTTATTTGTTAACTGCTATCAAGGAATATGACTCTTCTTTGTAGTATGCATGAGAGGAGATGCTGCGGGATTTGTGGACTTCTATGTAGTGTCAGCTGATAATGTAGTGGGCTGGTCTGGACAGAAAATTCCAGGGCTGCATTTTTGTCTGCCAGCCTGTCTGCACTTAAGGCAAATGTTTGGGTGCGCTTTGGATTACACAACTTCCCAGGTAAGATGGAGCTTCACATAACATATTCAGTGAGCAAAATCTGCTAAATGAAAATGAAGTACTTTGGGGACACTTCAAATATTTAAACCAACATCTTATGCCTGTCATGATTCACAGTTTATGTTTTGTTTCATGTTTGGTTTGTGTCACATTTTTGGTTTATGTTCTCGGTTTGCGGTCATGTACTGGGGTTTTGTGTTCATGGTCATGTTTAGCTCTGTGTTGCTCTTGGTTTCTGCTCGTTAGTTCACCTGGTCTGATTTTTCATTCATTAGTTCCTGTGTATTTATACTCCTTGGTTTCAGTTGTCCTTTGTCACATCATCCGTCGTGTTTGCTTTAAGTTAAAACTCTTGGATAAGTTGTGTTAAGAGCATATTTACTAATCTGAATGAATTTCAGTGTTCATCTACAGTTTTCAGAATTCAGCAAAGCAAAAAATCCTAATCTTGCAGTTGTGCTTCTTTTATTCTTAACACTGCTTAACAGCAGTATTTTTACATCAAAATACAAAAATAAAATTTTGAGGTATGTATGCCAAGGCCATTGCAATTTGTTTATTTATTTTTTTTACATTGAAGTTGTGTGCAAGAATGAGCACTTTCCAAAAACAAAAGGTTTAACCTGACTGATCACTAACTAGTTAATTTGTAACATTATCTTAAAACAAGTTACAGGAATGAGCCCTTTTTAAAATTTAAACTCTTATTATATTTCATGGTGACTTGGCCACTTAGATCTACTTATTACATAGTGGTCTACTTCCTGTCTTTGGAGGAAAAGATGCAGAACAGCGACATGGAATCTATGGTAAGTGATGTACAATATTCTGGGAGTATTATTGTCTATTTGGGCTAGTTGATCATTGTGATATAATAACATGTTTTTAGTGGTTATTTCAAGAATGTCATTCAGGACTATTTTTGACTTAATAATAGTTAATTAAGTTGAATCTTGACTATTTGATGTAGTGCAGTCCATCTGCTTTGTAATTGTTCTGAATAATTGATTATGTAATGTGTTACATTCAGTTACTGTAAAGGTTTTATGTATGAATGATTTCTGAACAGGAGAGTGGTCTGGTTAGTAAACACCAAATGTGTCCCATAATGACCTATTCTCCCAGCACTTTAGATACAACTTTTTTTTTAGGCAGAGTGAGCACATTAGTGCTTTTCTATTCCAATTCCTTTCAGTTAAACAAATCAACAAAGTTTTCAGAAATGCTGTTGTCATAACAAAATAATTTAACCTGGCTGTTACCTTTTTATTTTTCCCATGGAGCTCTGACTTATATGTATACAAACACACCTACCTGGCTAGGGTGGGTGGATGTTCATCTTGGGTCCTCTATCAGAGGCCTGGGAGCTTGTGGGTCCTGCCCAGTATCTTAGCTGTTCCTATGATTGATATCTCCTGAATGGAGATGTCTTGTGTTTCTCCAGGTATCTGATGGGGTCCTGGGACATGAACCCCAATGCTCCATGGATTTTACTGTTGCCTTCACCTTTCAGGCTTTCTTCAGCTCTTCCTTGAGTCCTTGGTATACCTCCAGTTTTTTGTGTTTCTTTTCGGAATGTTTCCATCCTTGGGGTTGGCTACATCGATCACCATGGGTTTCCATTACTGTTTATCCGTGATCACAATGTTGGTTGGTTGGCCACCACCATTTTGTCGTATCTGTATGTATCTAAAAGTCCCACAGGATCTTGGCTTCCTCAATCTGAACCACCTTGAGAGGTGTTGCCCATTGTGACCTAGGGGTCTTGAGTCCATATGTGGCACAGATGTTTCTACACAGTACTTGTTTGTGACGTTCCATATATTCTTTGCCTGCCAGTATCTTTCACCCTGCTGTGAGGTGCTGGATTGTTTTAGGAGCCTCTTTGCACAGCCTGCACCTGAGGTCCTACCTGGTGTGGTAGATCTGAGCCTTGATTGCCCTGGCACTCAAGGTTTGCTCCTGTGCTGACATTTGGTAGGACTTTTTTATATTCGCAACTTCAGTTATCTGTTGATGGTATATCCCATGCAGGGCTTTGTTGTCCCATTAAGGTTCTTCGAACTCCATATACTCCAGCGACCACTGCTTGAGTCACTGAGTGCCTCATCTCTTGGGGCCATCTTTCTGATGTATTGATGAAGCTTGGATGTTTCATCTTGGATAGTGGCCCTGATACTAACTAGTCCTTGGCCTCCCTCTTCGCGCTTAGTTTATAGCCTCTGGAAACTGGATTTGGGGTGAAACCCTCCATGCATGGTTAACTGCTTCTGTGTTTTACTATATGTGTCCTGAACTTCCTCCATTGGCCAGCTTATTATCAATCGAGCTATGATTGCACAGCTGAACTGCAAGATGTAAATAATTTCAAACGTAAAGTTTTTACAATAGCTATATGTAGCGTATCACTATTCAATACATTTTTATTTTCTGTAAATTATTTGACAGGCTCACTATAATTACACTAACAAGGTGTGGGCAAGGCTAATTACTTGGTTGCTTTGCCTAGGTCTGGGTACCCTCCTCATCAATGACTGTAGGCATCTCTGCTGTATCTGTTGAATCAATGGCAGCTGGAATGTATATATATATGTTTTTCTTTATTTTATTGTTATTATTTTGTCAAACTCATTTCTAAATGAGAGAAAAGCTACTACACCACCACCACCTCTGAATCTTACATAATTAAATAAATCTGCTTTAAAAACAAATAGTGTTTTGACCAAATATATTATTTTCACATGTCTATCACTACTAACTCAATGAGTAAGAAGCATGTTACATGTAACCTCCGTTGTAGGATGACACAGAGTAGCTATTGTTCCAGTATTTTTAAATTTTTTGTGTGTAACAACTTTTCTTGTAACAGTAATAGCTACTATCCACCTAGCTATTACACTTATTGATACAATTTAGCTTAAACGCTGAAAACAAGGATAGCATTGTTCCTTTAGCTAAAGGTCAGCCTCCTCATTTAGCTAAAGGTTAGTCTTGTTCATTTAGATACAGGTTTTCTTGTTCACTTAGCTAAAATACATGTTTTCCCAAGTCTTTTGTAGTCTAATTTTTGCAGACTGCTAAGCGCAAGTATGGTCAATTCTTTGTAGCTGGCTTTTAAAGGGGAGTAGATACATTTCAGGGTGCATTCACATCAGGATAGTCCGCTGGACTTGGTCTGATTGGGGGCTCGGTTCTGTCGCAGGGTGGAGTGTTCTCCCTGATCGACACTGCATTCAGCATCACTACTCAAAGGACTTAGACCTTTTAAATAACACGTTCCACTCTCCACCAGAGGTGGCGCTGCACCAGGAGTTACTGAAGGAGAAAACGAAAAATACAATGATGAAGAATACTCGTTCATCTATTAGTTAATTCAGAACATCTTTGGTTTCTAGTAGATAACAGCTAAATACAAAACTGCATCAGATCCTGGCCGCCCTGGGTCAATCATTTTCCTATCAGTACCTTTCCAGAATTTTTCCACATCTAATCGCAAGACGTTGCTGTCATCCACAGCAGTCTATCACCCCTCATGCTCATATGATTTAGGTTGCTTTCACGCACAATGCCATGCACTGTACCTACAATGCACTTTCTGTTGTATTTCGCTTCCTGTATTTGGTTGACTTGAAGTGAACAGAGACCTAGTCCACTTCTTTGATCCAAATCAGAATTTGTTTGCGCATTCACAATACCTCTGAGCAAACGGACTTCGATTCAAATAAAAAAAGCCTATGTGAATGGGTCCTCAAAGACCAATGATGGTGTGACTTCCTGTGTGTCAAAGTGAATTACTCATTCTACATCTCAAGCAGCAGGTGTTCAATGGACCACATTTAGCAGGTGGATCTGGGATTTGCAGGTGACTTACATATTAATGGAGTGATATTCTTGCTGTTAAGGGAACAGATCTGGCATATAGCATTACAGCACTGACACGCTTTTTTTACACGTGTAATTGGTGTGTTTTCAGGGGCCTTGTGGAGCTGTCGTATGACACAGCGAAAGGAGCAAAACCACAGGACACATGCAAAAGGAACAGGTATAAAACTCCGTATCTAGTGTCTTCTGCTGTTTATTTGTAACGTTTATTGTACTAGTAGTGTATACTCAGTAAAATGTAAAATTTTTATTGCGATAATGAACTCAGTAAAATAATACTACAGTATATTGTAGAGTATTATGAATTGATGCATAAACAGTGTTTTCTGTCATCTGCACGCTCACTTCAGGTCACCTTTCTGGAAAGAAAAACATATGATTTTGTGTTGTAAAAGATAAATTTAATTCTGCGTTAGTGATGAGACATTGCTCTGTTTTGATTATTTGAAAAATATCAGCTTTGAATATTAAAATGTTTCAGTAATGTCAGTTTTAAACACATGAATTCTCCCTGCTCTAATCTCATGTGTTTTCATCCCCCACCATTGATTATTTAATTCATGTTATTTATACAGGAAGAGTAAACAGCATGAACTCATTGCAAAGTTCTGGGCGGCTAATGTGACCAAGTAAATGTGTTGGTTGACCTCATTGCATCTATTATTTCTTCATAAATTAACTGTAAAACAGACTTATTATAAATATTACTGAAAAATGATAATGTAACAAAGTTTGAATTTGAATTTATTTGACAGGATAGAACAAGCACAACCTCAAAATGGCAACATGTTTTGTACCAGGCTTTAGCAAAATTGCTAATTTCCACCTGCAGTTCCAAAACTGGTAGACTCACTCACAAAAATTAAGACTATAATGAAGATTAAAACTACAACATTCCTCTCTAAACTGTAGTAGGTACTGTGATGAACTGTAAAGTTACACACACACACTTCAAATTTCTCCTCCAGTTCACTACTCCAGTAAATGTATTACAATCCACTGGTGTCACATTTCACCAGTTTTTTTTTAACCTGTTATTTATGTGTTAATAACACCACCAGGTGTTCACACACTGAAAATGATTTTAAACTATTTCAACTGTTGTCATCCAATCAGTGAAGGACTCTACTGATCCATCACTGATCTGTTCTAATGTCTAACTTCAAACTTCTTATTATCAAATATGTGTTTGTG
>JBAMHW010010370.1:0-12045 GCA_037177495.1 Rhadinocentrus ornatus | reverse complement strand
TGACATTTCATGTTTTTAATTGCATTACAGGAAATAAAGAACTTTATCACAATATTCTAATTTTCTGAGACAGTCCTCGATATATATCCTTAACCTGTTGAAATATAAATAAATTTTTTTAAATTATTCAACATTTGGTCGTGCATGTTGCACAACCTTTTATTTTCTTCATTTTCATCTCATGCTATTTTATATAATTTTTTAATATTTCAAAATTCAATAGCTTTTTAGTCACGTAACCTACACACCTGAAATCCCTACCTGATTACACATCCCACCCACATGTTGCACAGCCTTTGTTTTTTCCATTTTCATCTCATGCTATTATTTATTATTTTGTTTTTTAACTTGTCCTGTTTATGAGACTGAACCAGAGGAGAGGCGGACACAAGTGCAGGTAAAAGTGTAGATGCTTTTAATAAAGCTTCACCAAACTGCACAAAGACACACAAAAAGAGAACTGGTACAGATTTGATAAAAATCATAACAAGACTACACAAGGAACCTCTATAAACACAGGGTATTCAACACACCTGCATCAAATTAAATGGATCTAACAGCCAATCAAGTTCTGCACCATGACAAATTAATTTGAGTCAGGTTTAATGAAACAAGGATCAATGAAAAACCTGCTGGATTGCTGGACCGAATTGGAGAACCCTGGTATAAATAGAGGGAAGAACAGGTGCATCACAAGGGTAATTATGAGACACAGGTGTAGTCCAGGTGTAGTGGAGGAATTCTGGGTAATGTAGTGTCAGGACCAGTAATCAGTAGGCTGGCGATGCAGAACGCACCAGCGGAGGAGGAGCAAGAATGACACTGTCCAGCATTTTAGCAAAAAGAATAATGGTCTGGCTGCCGTGTTGTGCCGAACAGATTTGCTTTGCCAAGGGGAGCTTATAAGGCTCCTCTTGATAATCTCATTTATTATTATTTTTGTTCATTACAATATATTGTTTTATCTTGTTTATTTGGAATAATGGCATTTATGTAATCTTGCGGAACCTGACTGGAGGGGCCAGAGAGAGAGAAAGAGAGCGAGAGAAAGAGATTAATGAAGAGGGAAAAAGGAAAGTAGACAAATGGAAGAGGGGACAAAGATACAGTAGCTAGAAGAAACAACCCTACAATCCAACTTAAATCCAACCTATCACCAGACAACCAGCTGCTACACCTGTACAGAAACACAACAGAGAATTTCTTACAGCTTTTACAGATAAAATAAGCTGGCAATCAGTAGTTCCAACAAAAATAACCAAGACAGCAACAACAACTTGTGTCAAAACAATAAAAAAATCAATCAATTAAAAAAAAAACTAATCCAAAGTAGCTTGTGTATAAACCCTCCTGACAACTTAGTGACCAGCAGCCACTCTATCAGCACAGTCAGCCTGGATCCCCTGGTGGCACCCAGGAAACAGGGGTATAAAAGGGTTACAGGTGCATGTGATCCCTCCCCACATACAAATCTATATCTCACACATCCTGACACATAAACATACACGCAGACATACACACACATAAATCTGTCAGTCACACCCTTAACCCTACCCCAGTGTCTCCCCCTACCATCCCCCAAGCCCCACTCAGCCTCCCTTCATACCCCGACACCCATCCTGCCCCCGGGCCATTCCCTGAGTCCCGGGGCAGCAACCAGACACCAGGGCATGCACCAGCCCACCCTGTGGCAGCCCACCTGGGAAGGCCCAGAACCCCAAGCACTGACCAATCCCTCCACTCCGAAGAGAGGGGGCTACCCCTGGGCACCAGGGCCCAGGACCGCCACCCAGCCCACCCCAGAGCAGTTCGACTACCCGGCCAAGGGCCAACACCCACCCACCCAGGCCACACCCACCGCCATGACGTTACTCCAGCTACAGACACCCCCCACAAACAGCCACACAGGGCCAGACACAGAGCCGACCCCACAGCAGAGCAGTCCAGATCCCCGCCACAGGAATAAGTTTAATAAGATCCAATAAAAAAATCTAAAAAAAAAAAAAAAATCTAATAAGAAGTAACTCAACTGCCCAATGCCCAGATTTTTTTTGGTTCTCCAGGTCACAAGGATAGTTTTCTTTGCGATGCATAAGACCATGAGGATTAATGTGTGCAGAGTTAATTGCCATGTTAATTTCACCCAAGTCACCTAGTAGACACAGTGTGGGGTTAGCAGGAATAATACATTTAAGCCATGTTGACATCAGTGCAGCGTGAGCAAACGTTTGATTGTGACAGACCCATCCTGAGCATCCTTTGTTCTGTAGAACGAGTTCTATGAAGAATTTTGAATTGTATTAGTTGCATATTTAAATTATTAGTCATTGTAAAGTTGTTTAAACATATTTGTGACCATTTTTTTAGATTATAGTAATTGGATAAGTCAGCCTCCCATGTTGAAGTCTGAAGATAGATTGAGTCTTCTAGTTTAAATTATAGTCTATATATTTTTGATAACTTTGGGGCATCGAGATTAAAGAATTCTGCCACTCCAATCGGTAGCTTCAAGTTTAATTGGTTAATGGCGTATTTTTTTACATATAATAAATTTAAGCTGGTGATTTTCTAAAAAATTAAAAACTTAGTCATCTTAAGAAAAATCCACCAAGCCCTTAAAGAGGAACTGGTGTTAATACCCGTTAATGGCAGGTCAGAGATTACAAAATCCTCACACAATGCTTTCTCTACATCTAACCATGGTTCATCCAGGCCGCTAGGTTTAAGCCATCTGGAGATATAATGCAGCTTGTTAGTTAAAAAATAGTGATTAAAGTTGGGTAGGTCCAATCTTCCTCTATTTTTAGTCTGTTGTAAAGTTTTTAGACTGAAACGTAATGGCTTGTTTTTCCATAGAAATTTCGATGAGTCCAGTGACTTCAACCAGCTGGAGGATTGAGTGAAAACAGGTAGTTGACTTTAGGTAGAACCATCATTTTAATCGTGCACTGCTATGATGGGTATGTTTTGTAAGTTAATGGTCATAACCATAGTCAATGAGTGTGATTGTCTGGGGGAGAGATTCTTATTTTCCTAAGAGTCGGTTCAACCCTTCGGTGAGTGATTTCACCAACTCTGAGGCTGGCGTTTGCCGCAGTCAGAGTTTCCATCTGTATCCGACTGATTTCCAGTTAGTCGCGGAACGCCTGGAACTCTTTGTGATGGATTTCCACCAGACCCAAACATGTATCAAAACTACTGAATTTCTTATCAATAGAGATAAGTACGTCTGTTGTGTCATTCCCCGGTAACGAAATAGCTCCTGTCTCTTGGCCTTAGATGAGGTGAATGGGGTAGATGTGTGGTTTGGCTTCCCCTTGATGATTCTGTCATAGCACCGATCTTTAAAATCTGTCAGACTGACTAAATCCTCCCCGCTGTGGTTCAAAGTGTACCTTAAAAGACACAAATTTTCCTACTTTCAAGAGTTTTTTTTATTAGACCAACGAAAACAGAAACAAATGAATTAAAAAAAATGTTTGAGCATGCCTGGTTTAAATCTGCCGTCTCAGCAGAAATATATCACCTACAGCATTAGTGTCACTTACCTGCCTCGTGGCGGTATAATATAAAATAGCGTGAGAAAGCCATTGTAATTTGTAATATTAAAAAAGTGAATGAAAAATAGCACAAGACAAAAATAGAAAAAAACAAAGGCTGTGCAAAATGTGGCAGTATTAGATGAGCAATCAGATAGTGATTTGAGGTGTGTAAGTCACATGACTAAAAAGCTATTGAAGTTAGAAATATTAAAATAATTCATGTAAAATAGCATAAGAAAATGAAGGAAATAAAGGCTGTGCAACATGTGGCAGTGTGTGATGTGTAATCAGATAGTGATTTGAGGTGTTTAGGTCACATGACTAAAAAGCTATTGAACTTTGAAACATTAAAAAATAATATAAAATAGCGTGAGAAAAAAAATTAAGGAAATAAAGGCTGTGCAACATGCATGAACAAATTTTGAATAGATTATAGTTGTTTTGACATTTGTATTTCATAAGGTTAAGGAGATTTTAAATCTGGTATCTGTAATTTTCTGACAGTCCCTAACTTTCCGCTCGTAGCAAAGACCACAAGACCGTTGCATCGTGCTTCTCAACCCCATATCAAAGCCGTATATGGTCGGCTAAATATGACGAGTGTCCGAATATCTGTTGAATATCGAACTTCAAACCAACTTTACTACAGTCAAAAACCTCTTCGAAGTCACGAGAAACTGAACTAAATCCAAATTTTACTACGTCATTTTTCCAGTTCGGAGCAATCAGAGTACTCAAACTGGAACACTATGCCTGTATTATAAGAAAGCTAAGAAATATGTGCTCTCTTGCAATCAAATTATCTTAACTGCATTTGAAACATATACTAAATAAATAAATAAATAAAACTGCATCTAGCACTACATGACAGCACCTCTCCAATGCAAAATCTGCAAATATAAGACCCACTGAAACTTTCAATAAAGCCCCCGACTGAGTGGGCAGCAAGATTATCTGCAACCACAGCAAAAACAGTTCCCTTTATTATTTTTCCCAAAAAGGGAACAAAAAGACCATCTTTATCAAAGCTTTTCAGATCATTTAATAATGTCTCTAACACCTGTGTATAGCCAAATTTCTGTACATCACCTGCCTTGCACAAAATAGCAAGGTAAATTGCTAATTCACCTGGAATATCAGCCAACACCCAATTGATACAGGTGACTTTGTGCTTTTTACGAGGAGTTCATAAAGGGTTGCATTTCTCAAAATCATCCGAAAAGAGAAGAAGAGGTAGTCTAAACTCTTGAAGTGTGAACCATCACGAAAACATGACAAACCACAGTGTTTACTCTTAAACACCTTTTCCTGAATGTCACGATTATTTAAAATTTGGGACAAAAATTGCAAAAGTGGCACATATTGAAATGTTTTGCCCTCTTTTGGATCTAAGATGTCCTCTAAAGGTTCAACAATAGAAAAATGTTCTTTGAAGTATTTACTTCTCTGGTATGCTATGCCAAGAGGACGTTCTTGATTAAAGGCTATACTAAGATGATTTAACTGGCAAATGCCATTTACCAAATCTCAGATCACTGTTGGTTCAACAGTACAGTTATGGTTTTCAAAGGTGTCACAGACAATTCTTTTGACAACAGGTGCAGATCTTGAACAAGCAATAAACTGAAGTTCCTCAACAATTTCATCTATACATCTACTAGGCACATTGAAGATGCAATCTAATTTGAGTAATAGGGAACCAAGGTGATCAACAATCACGTTGACTAAATCTTCACCATCTTTGACCAGTGTTTCTTCCGCATTAATTTCACTGCCATCTAAATTGCAACTGTCTTCAGGTGCTTGTGCACAGGGTGCAGGTGCTTGTGAAAATGTCTGAAATACAGTAGGTTTAAAATCTTCAATGCAGTGAGGACTGTGCTTTTACTTTTATGTAAAGAAAAAGTTGAATATATGTTAGTACTGTAATTGAAATTTTTTAACACAATACACTGTTTCACATTTTTTAGATGAGCTCCAATGTTTTCAAAATACTGCCTCTGTTTCAAAACCATGTGAATTAAATAAAATACAAGACGTAAAAATTGAACATTTTCCTTTAATTGTTTAGTTTGTGTATGATCTTGAGACAAATGTGCATGAAGTGCACCCAGACATTTAAATGAACAAGGACACTCCAAGGATAAGCATGGTAACCCCCTACCTTGACTAGAATGTGGATGTTTCAATCTATAATGCTTTAGGAGCTCTAAACGTGTTGATACCCTGAAACTGCACAACCATCTCATAACATGACACACCTTCTATTTTTCTCTGTTGAAACCAACATAGAAACCTAACATGCCCTCTTCCCTACTCCTGAACTCTCCACTGTATTGGCACCCTGAAAAAGAAAAAGGAAAGAAACCATGCATTACATTAACAAAGTCATAACGACTCAGTGAGAATTTTAAAGTGAAGCATCCAATGAATAATGTAACAAAAGAAAATTGTGCAAACCATCATATTTCTACTTGCCTCAATAAAGCTAGTTCAGTTTCAATACAACAGTTTAGTAATAAATCAATTTTATTTTAAAACTAATCTTTGAAAAGACCCAATAGGAAAGCTTAAATAAATAATTAAAATATAGTCTGAACTTTCCAGGCTGAACATGCATGTAAGACAAAATAAGCAGGTGATATTAAACATAATGCAGCATAACTTCTTAAAAATAAACCAAAATAAACATTCTGCAAAAAAACTTTAGATATAGGTGACATTAAAGCTACTTATCCAGACAGGCAACAGTAGCTGCAATAGTAATGTTCATGTGGTAGCGTTTTAACTTTTCTATGTTTAATCTCGTTTTAAAAAGAAGAAAATAAAGCATGTATGAAAATGTGGACATGGGGGGTATTCTGGAATTTATTTGGAAGTACATGACACAATGGACGTGGTAAAATGTTGGGACTGCTCTTGTCTAAGACCATCGTTTCCACATGGCTATCTAAAGTGGTTGTTATTTATTCGAACGCATTTGTAGTTCAAATAAATTGCACGTTTTCCTTCAAGCTTACATTAGACTGTTAGCTTTAGTATCAACCTCGTGCTGTCAACTGGTTAGCTAGCTGGCACTTAAAAACGTTAGTGAAAATGTGCCGATAAAAGCCAAGTTGAAATAAAAACAACTGAGCCACCTATACTTCTTTAAGCTTGCAAAAGTACCACTGTTAAAATCTATATGGCTTTGTTTGATGTTATCACAAAAAACCACACTTACATTAAAAAGGAGATAATCCGACCAGGCGTTACTGTCTTTGACAGCTGTTTCCCGCTATCATGTGCTTTGTGTCCGTCTGCTCAATCACCAAAATGGCGGTGTGTTGTACGCATGTGCGAACATGTTATACAGCCAGACTTTTAGATTAAAATTTACTGGGTATTTCTAAGTATATGTAGTGTAAATGACCCATGTTTGTTTTGTTTAAGTACAATAACTTAAAATATGGTGCATTTGTGTTATACCATTTGTGACTGTGGCGATTTTGTGTTTTACATGCTTTTATTTTGAAGCGAGGATGCGGTCCCAGGACGGCTTGTAACTTCCACTTGGTCATTAGGCATGCGCCAGCGCTGAAAAAAAATTTTAAACGACGAAAAAGATATGATGTAGATGTTCGTGCCAAGAAAGGTTAAGGAACTTGTTGAATTTGTTTCATAGCACCCAGCTTGAAGGTAGAGAGGTATGTTTGTTACAATTCTGAATTTTTTGAGTATTGCTGTATATGATTTAGCATGTAACGCTAACCAAACAGCTAATGCTAATTAGTAATGTGCGGATTGTTAGCCAGTAAGCGGTGATTATTTGGAATGTATGTGAGTTGTAACCATGCTTATTTTGCTTTCAGCTCTTATGGTGCACCTGTGATTTTATAAATAGTTTGGAAAATAAATGCTTAAACCGTCAACATGGGCCATCTGTCATCTCTGGAGAGTGACATTCTGGTTGGGATGCTAAAGTAAGAGCCTGCTGCCATGCTGCTTTAAGAGGTGTCTACGAGGACGGATTCTAAGACCTGCAGGATAGTGGGCCTTGAGGACCAGGGTTGGGGACCTCTGAACTACAGGAAACTTTAAAAGGCTTCCTAAATCAACCTTTAGAGGGCAGAGAAGAGGCCTCACGGCCAAAAAAATCCAACTCCAAAAATGTTTGAGGTGGTAAAAGAAGATGTACAGAAAAAGGAAAGAAAGCTCATCTCAGAGTATGAAAGGTGGAAGATTCAAGCCCATGAGTCAAGAGAGCGGCACAAGATGGACCTCAGTGAAAGTGAGCGGTCATTTCTGGTTGAAACTGTAGACAGGAAGAAAGAGGCAGTGATGAACATCTATCTTAAAATGACAACTGAATTAAGACGGCGTGTAGACGCATGTGAGGCAGTCACAATAGATATTAAGAAAATTGCTTATGAGAGGCTTACAGGCATCGATGGAGATTTTGATGCAGATCATGCACAACATACTCTCAAGGACCTACTTAAAAGAAGTTATGCTCGCTCCATTTATGGATCCACTGTCACAAGAATAAGTCATAAGTCAGTCTCCAGTCAACAGCAGCGCCCTGATAAACAAACGTGTGGATGCTGCGGCAGACCTGGCAGTAAAAAAGGCTGAGTATGAAGCTATGTTGAAAGCAAAGAAGCAAAGGGAAAAAATACAACATTTAGAAGAGCAACAAAGAAAGCAGCTTGAAGCGGAGAAGCTTGAGCTTGAACGCTTACAGGCTGAGAACGATGTTAAAGCAACTCGAGCCAGGCTACAAGTCTACAGCCTGGAGAAGCACATGAAATAGGTTCCTCTTCCTCTAGCAGTACCAAAGAAAGCCATCAAGCCTCCCCAGCTACAAGAAGACAATTACCCACTGTTTCAGCGTTGCCACCTGACACAAATGTGTCAGTCTTTGCCCAGGCTTTCCAAGATAGTATGGCTCTTAATAGACTTCCAGTGCCAGAGCCGTTAGTATTTAATGGCAATCCTATGCAGTTTCTTGAGTGGAAAGCCTCATCTAAGTCACTCATTGAAACAAGATATATCCCCTCAGCTGATAAGCTTTATTATTTAAGAAAGTATGTAGGGGGTCCTGTTCATAAGACATTGGAAGGAACTTTCTATAGAAATGATGATGAGGCTTACAAAGATGCGTGGAACAAACTGGATCACAGATATGGCCAGGCCGTCGACATACAGAGAGCGTTTATAGAGAGAGGCTTGCAGATTGGCCAAAAATCCAATCAAAAGGATGCCATGGGACTTAGAGACTTTTCAGACTTCCTGAATGCCTGTCAAGATGCAATGTTGCATGTGAAGGGGCTCGAGATACTTAACGACTGAAGAAAATAGAAAAATGGTCCAAAAGCTGCCCAGTTGGGTAGCGTCACATTGGAACCGAAAAGCTACAGAAGCACTAAACAAAAGTCAAGAGTTCCCCAGCTTCAAGGATTTTGCTACATTCATGGCAATGGAGGCAGAGATTGCGTACAATCCAATCACCTCATTTTATGCTCTTCATACATCTGAGTCCAGCTCAGTAAAAGAAAATATGAACCTTAAGAGGAACAAGGCAAGTGCATTTAGTACTCAAAGTAAAGTCAACAGTGACATACAAAAGCCAATTAAAAGGGAAAGGGAATCTCCTCTGCGTTCTGGCAAGACAGTCAACACAGGCTTTATGGCTGTCCAAGGTTTATGGACATAACACTGGAGGAGCGACGAGAATATGTGAGAAAAAAATAAGCTTTGCTATGCCTGTATTAAACCTGGTCAAAGACTGTCGCGGTAGACATACCTGTAACACGTGTGGCAGTATGAGGTAAGTGTTTTCCGTACCAGCCAATCAGCTGAAGGGGGCGACATATTTAAGCAGGCATAGAGCCAGCTTCTGTCAAGCGCTCATTTGGTTGGCTGATCACATGACTTCCGTTGTCACAGAGACTACCATTGCTACCGCGTTGAATTAGCTCCCACACCTGAACTGCTGTGGTACGTATGCTTCGTTTTATCTGGCTAGACAGGCGTTAACAGGCTGTACTTTTATAGGGAAACTTGTGCGTCGTGCTACCTCCTGCATCTGAAGACTAATTTCTGTGATGAGCCCTGTCATCCTGGTAGGTAAATCCACGGCTTGTGGGCACTTTTCCTGTCTGTATGGGACATTTATGATTGTTTTTAGGGGTATAGATCGGAGGGCTTTCAACAACAATATCGGCTGTTGCGGTGTGCGTTGCTGGATGGGCTACAGCTGATTACCACCCCTGCTGATAGTCTTCCTAATTGCAGCTACTTTGCTTTATATTGATTGTTTTTATTTTGTTTTTGGACATTTTGTTTGCCGCTTCCACCGGATGACTTTCTCGGTTGTGTCGCAGCACTTCTTTTTGTGTTTACCATTTTAACACTATTTTTATTTATTTCTTTTTAGTGGTCTGAGAGCTCGGGGTGGTGGTGCCTCCTTGGTGTGGGCTCCCTTCCTAGTCTGACCCTCCCCTCGTCTGCATGCCGATCACATTTGCATGTGCTGTTAGATTGTAGTGCTGTGTGAAAGTGTTTTGCACGTGTGCTTGGGGTGGCCCTTCCCTGGATTCCCTCTCCTCGTTTCAGCCCACCTCAGCCCCATTTTTTTTTTAATTTATTTTAAACAGTTTGTTTTTGTTTTAAATAAAGACTGTTCATTTAATTGGATGCTTGTCTCACGCCTCGTTAGTATAACGAACCTGGTTGCCTTGTTGGAGTAATTATTAATCTCTGGGTGAAAGTCCCAGGGTGGCGTTGTCAGCAACTTTAAAATATAATTCATATACTCCCCCTGTATTGCTACACATGCAAAGGTAGACATCCTACTTGCCTACATGATGACAATTATATAAAAAGGGAAAAGACCAAACCTCAGGAATACTCCTCGCTGGACAGAGCGAATGGGACAGACGCTGCCGCAACTTCAATGTCAGTTTCTGTTGCTGGAGATGGATCATCAACTGGGGGTGTCATCAAAGAGTAACCCAGGAATGGAAAAACTGGCCTACGCCCTGTTGGACACGCAAAGTGATACCACGTTCATCGACCAGGAAATGAGCAGTTTCTTAGGGGCGTACTCCTGTCCAGTTAGACTGAGGTTAACAACAATGACTGGGCATGACACGGTCATAAGAAGTGAAAGAGTCTCTGGGCTTCGTGTACGAGGTTACAGCTCCTCCCTCCTCATTGACCTGCCTCCTGCCTATACCAAGGATTGTATACCGGTGAACCGCGCCCACATTCCGACAAACGAAACAGCTTAACAATGGGATCATCTTGCTACTGTTGATGAGATGTCACCACTGAAAGAGTGTGAGGTTGGTCTTTTAATAGGGTATAACTGTTCAAGAGCAATGGCACCAAGACAGGTAATATCAGGTGGTTATGATGCTTCGAACTGACTTGGGATGGAGCATTGTGGGGTGCTCTTCAACACACCTTGACACCTCAAGAGTGGTAAGACAGTGTTTCCGGGTTGCTGTTAGAGAACTACCTCCAGTCACCCCAGCAGACACCATTCGCGTTCATGAGTCTGATTTCAAGGAGGCCACGGAGGATGGGAAAACAGTATCACAAGCGGACATCCTGTTCCTGGACAAATTAAAGAATGGCATCTGGAAAAACAGGCAAGGTCGTTACAAAATGCCTTTACCTTTTAGGTTTAGACCCAACCTACCTGACAATAAACAGCTCGCCATTGTGTGTCTTAACCATCTCAAGAAAAAGCTGTTAAAGAATGAAGGGTACAAGAAACAGCGCACTATGTTTATGGAAGAAGTCAAAAAAAGGTGAAGCACAAGATGTTCATGATGAAGGGAAAGATGGAGAAAATGGTACAAACCTCATGGCATTTACCATCCAAAGAAGCCTGACAAATTACGTGTGGTATATGACTGTGCTGCCAAATACGGGGGAAGCAGTTTGAACGACTATTTGCTCACGGGACCTGACTAAATGAACACTAAATGGTGTCCTCCGTTTTCGACTGCACTCAATCACACTAATGTGCGATATAGAAAATATGTTTCACCAATTTCACGTGAGTGAGATGGACCGCTCTTAGATACACCTTATGGTGCCCCTGGACAAATCATCAGTGATGTAACCTGGGATCACAGGGGGTTTCGGGTCTTTAAACAATCAGATCCCCTCCTCCAGGCGACCTAGCCAGGGTTGATCAGGCCCCAGCTTGTGTCCAGGTAGCGCTACTCTACTTGCCACGCCTCTCCCCTCCTGATCCCCAACCACCTTGACGCAACTTCTGCTGCCCCAGGTCAACTTTAAGCTCCCAAGCACATGCCGTCGCCAACAGGCCAGGGGATGTATTTTGGGGAGCCGCTACAGGCTTCTCCCGATGGTGTTCCTAACTGGGCGAAGGCTCTTGCTGTGGCTGATTCCACTGCAGAGAGTATCCACTACAGCCTTCAGGACTTGGTCATGTCTCCAGCGGTAGCGCCCTTCACCCAGGGCTCTCGGGCAGCAGCTGAGGATG
>JBAMHW010010369.1:0-12045 GCA_037177495.1 Rhadinocentrus ornatus | reverse complement strand
AGAGAGAGAGAGAGAGAGAGAGAGAGAGAGAGAGAGAGAGAGAGAGAGAGAGAGAGAGAGAGAGAGAGAGAGGGCCAAGGGACCGTGCTCTGTGCATTGTACTTCCCCCAGCATCTAGATCTTAGTGCAGTATAACTCATCTAACCCTAAGACTGGATTCCTCACCCTTTTCTTTAGCTGTCCTGAACATGAGCTGAACATAAGCTTTATTATTGTAATAACCATTACTTCTGGTTAATACTACCTATCAGACTCACCTGGAGGATGAGGAGGTGAACTGCATCTTAAAGTGATGCAGTTTACCACTCCCCCTTCAGCCATGGCACGGCGAGAATGTTCTTCATGGGACCAGACTGCAGGCTGCTGTCCAGGTTCAGAAGTAATTAATGACCCATTTGTATATGAAGCTGTTTAATATTATGTGATTGTTTATGACCAAGCTTCATCTTTCTTACTCTTTTCTGTTGTCATTCATCATTCTGTTTTTTATTTTTCTCTTCTGTCTGTCCTTTCGACTTAGGCAAGGCAAGGCAGTTTATTTGTATAACACATTTCATGTACAGGACCATTCAAAGTGCTTTACATAAGACTAAAGGATTACAGATACTAAGAAGTAAAAGTAATAGTAAAAGGCAGAAAAAACCCAGCAAGAATCACAATAAAATCATAAATTACATAAAATGATTAAAAAGAGAAGTTAAAATGTTATGTGCAGAGTTCATTCAAAGGAACATGAGAAAAGAAATGTTTTTAACCTGGATTGAAAAATGTCTACATTTGGTGAAAGTTTAATTTGTTCCACTTGTTTGCAGCATAACAGCTAAATGCTGCTTCTCCATGTTGAGTCTGGACTCTGGTCTGGACTAGTTGACCAGAATCTTTGGATCTAAGAGTTCTGCTAGGTTTGTATTCTCTGAACATATCACAGATGTATTCTGGGCCTAAACCTTTCTGGGATTTGAAAACGATCAGAAGGCTTTAAATTCTATTCTGTGACTGACTGGAAGCCAGTGTAAAGATTTCAAAACTGGTGTGATGTGTTCACATCTCTTAGTTCTGGTTAAAACTCTAGCTGCAGCGTTTAATGCTCTTTTTAGGAAGCCCTGTTAAAAGACCATTACAGTAATCAAGTCTACTGGAGATGAATGCATGGATGAGTTTCTCCTGGTCTTTCTGGGAGACTAAACTTTTAATTCTGTTGATGTTTCTGAGCTGGTTAAAAGCTTCTAAGTGACAGCTCTGATGTCCCTCTTCTCTTAGCTACCACACAAAATTGTAACGGGGGATGGTGGTGGTGAGGACCCAAACGCAGGCATGGGGAGGTAGGAGGCAGGTTGGTGAAAGTGAAGGGTTTATTTTAACAAACTCTGGACAAGGAACCATACATGACCGGGATAAACTATAACACGACAAGGGAGTCCACATACACAGGAGTTAACAAACATACACCCACACATGCAAGCACATACCCAGACCCAGGCAGAATAACCAGGGCCACAAAGGTCAGGGGGCCAGCCCGGAGGCCGCGCAGACAGCAGACTTTGTGCAGGGGGCCGGCCCGGGGGCGGAGCAGACCACCGAGTTAGTTCAGGAGGTCGACCCGGAGGTTGCGTTAACAGCAGACTTGGTTCAGGTGGTCGAGCAGACCACAGGGAGAGTTTAGGCCGGGCAAGCAGGAGCTCCGGAGGCTGGGCACACAGGGGCTCCAGAGGTCGGGCATCCTCATGCCGTGGACCACAGGCGGCCGCAAAGGAGCCATCTCCCCGGCTGCGTGGTCCACAAGCAGGTGAGGAACGTCTCAACCGCAGACCCCCTCGGAGACAGGAACCAGAGGAGAGGAGTCTCAACCGCAGACCCCCTCGGAGACAGGAACCAGAGGAGAGACTTCTCAACCGCAGACCGCCTCGGAGACAGGAACCAGAGGAGAGGCGTCTCGACTGCAGACCACCTCGGAGACAGGAACCAGAGGAGAGGCGTCTCGACTGCGGACCCCCTCGGAGACAGGAACCAAAGGAGAGGCGTCTCGACCGCAGACCCCCTCGGGAAACTGTCCATCCGGAGAGCTCACGAGACACCATAACAGGACGAGCACCGGTACCAGCGGACACAAAACATCCACCTCGTCACCCACAGGCGGAGGAAGATGAGCGACCCCCTCAGCAATCTCCTCAGAAGCAGGAAGAGAAGCATCCCCTCCAGGGACGCTCCTCAGGGACAGGGACATGGAGAGGAGCGTCCCCTCCAGGGACCTCCTTAGGGACAGGGACATGGAGAAGAGCGTCCCCACCAGGGACCTCCTCAGGGACAGGGACACAAGGTAGCTGAGGCACTGGACGGGTCCTTGGCGCTGGCGTCGGACGTTGTGGCACTGGGCAGGACCATGGAGCTGGCGTCGGATGCTGAGAAGCCTGAAAAGACCGGGGAGCAGGCGTGGGACGCTGAGGAGCAGGACTGGGAGCTGGCGTGCGGCGCTGAAGCACTGGAGCAGGGCTGGGAGCCAGTGTGTGGCGCTGAAGCACTGGAGCAGGGCCGGGAGCCGGAGACGACCCCCGTGACATGGACCGCGGAGCTGGTGGCGACAACCATGCCGTGGACCGTGGAGCTGGTGGCGACACCCGTGACTTGGACCGTGGAGCCGGTGGCGACACCCGTGACGTGGCCAGCCCAAGTGGTCTTGGGCTTATCGCCAATCTGGACCCCCAAAATGGCGACCAGTCTGGATACTCCAGTGGCTCTGGACACTCCAGCGACTCTGGGAGTGTCCAGCGACCATGGGTTCAGGTCCCTCGCAGTCGAGTGGCTCTTAGCCGCCTCGAGGCTGAAATATTCAAGCAGCATCATACCGCCTGCTGGGTCCATGTTTGGTCAGATCCTTCTGTAATGGAGGATGGTGGTGGTGAGGACCCAAACGCAGGCAGGGGAGGTAGGAGGCAGGTTGGTGAAAGTAAAGGGTTTATTTCAACAAACTCAGGACAATCTGACAACCACAACTGAAACCAAGGGACATAAATACACAGGGAAAAATTGAGAACAGGTGAAGTGAATCAAAATCAGACCAGGTGAGCTAAGGAACCAGGGACAGAAAACACCAGTGAAAACTGAACTACACACGACAAAACCAAAAAACCTAAACCATGGACTAAACAGAAACTAAACATGACAAAAATCCAGAAATAACCCCGTGAAAACATGACATAAAATAATCTCAGTTTTGTCTTCATTTATTTGTAGAAAATTCTCCCTCATCCAGATGTTTATTTGCTCCAGACACTGACACAATAGGTCAATTACATATTGGGCTGCAGTCGTCTGGTGACAAAGACACATAAAGTTGTGTATCATCTGCATAACTATGATAATTAATGCTAAAGGTATGTAATTTTTGACCCAAAGGGAGCATATACAAGTTGAAAAGAAGAGGTCCAAGGACTGACCCCTGGGGGACACCACAAATCATGGCTACTTGCTCGATTCACAGCTGCCGGCTATAACTCCAGCCTTCTAAATAGGACCTTCAACCTAATGTCATTTAACACTTTGACCAGAGCTGTTTCAGTGCTGTGATGAGGTTGGAAGCTGGGCTGAAATTTATCAAGATTTCCAACTTATTAAAAAATTTAAAAAGTCATTAAGCTGGTGAAATACAATTTTCTCAATAATCTTGGATATAAAAGAAAGGTTAGAAACGCGTCTAAAGTTGTTCATTATAGAGGCGTCTAGAGTCCTTTTCATTAGGAGTAGCTTAATGGCAGCTATCTGTAGTGACATTTACTGAGGTAAAAACTGTTTTTAAAAAGTTGGATGGTATAATGTCTAGAGTGCATATTGTTGATTTCATGTGCCAAACTTTTTCTTGTAGGATTTTTAAATCAACCATATTAAATTGTGACATAACATCAGAAGTATCTCCAGGTTTTAGATACAGAGTAGTTTTCTTGTTTGACTGTGTGGAATTAATATTTTTCCTAATTGTTTTAAATTTTTGGCTAAAAAAAGTTGGCAAAATGGTTTTATTTCTCAGTGGAAAGGAGCTCTGGGCTTATTTGTACAGGACAATTTGTAAGTTTTTCAATCATAGCAAACAGAGTACGAGAATTGTTGTCGTTCTTGTTAATAATTTCCGATAAATGTAGTTGTCTGTTAATGTTCTTTCGTTAATGTACCACTTCCTTACTGAGAAGCAGGTTGTTAGGACATTCTGAGTGATCAGTAAATCAAACAAAATACTAAAATGGTCAGACAAGGCCAAGTCAGTGACAGCAACAGAAGAAATATGAACACTTTTTGAAATAACCAGGTCCAGAATGTGACCTCGATTGTGGGTCGGTTCTTATACATGTTGCCATTAACCAAAAATTCCTTGACATTACCATCTGTCATGTTATCTATGTGAATGTTAAAATCCCCAGTTAAGATAAAATGGTTAAAATCAGGAGAGATAACTGACAATATTTCAGAAAATTCATCAATAAAATTTGCACAGTGTCCTGGACTTCTGTAGATGATTAAAAATAGGATTTTGAAACGCCCCTTAAAATAAAACTAAGATATTCAAAAGAAGTAAAATTACAAATGAAATCTATTTACACTGGAATAAATCTTTAAATAAGGCTGCTTCTTCTCCCCCTTTCCCCCATTTCGATATTTATTCATAAAACTAAAATGAGGGGGTGCTGCTTCATTAACTTAAGAGAGATTGGTATTCACCAGTCTCAGAGGAAATACTTCCATGCTCTACTAACATGTTCATGAATTTGACGGAGGGTTTACATTAAAAACCTTCTTTAGTACAACTTAAAGGGTTAAGGAGCATTCTCATTGTGACATCGGGGTCTCCAGTCCATATTCTGCACAGATGTTTCTGTACAATATGCCGGCTACTAGGTTATGGTGTTCCATGTATTCTCTGCCTGCCAGTATCTTGCAACCCGCTGTGAGGTGCTGGATTGTTTCCGGAGCCTCTTTGCACAGCCTGGGGTCCTGCCTGGTGTGGTAGATCTAGAACTTGACTGCCCTGGTGCTCAAGGCTTGCTCCTGTGCTGCCATGATTAGCGCCTTCAGTCCTCTCTAGCTTTCAGCTTTCTGTCGGTGGTACATCCCATGCAGGGGCTTGTCCTCCATGATGGTTCCTCCCTCTCATTCTCCTCCAGGTTCCATGGCCTGAGGCATTCACTAAGTGCTTCATCTCTTAGGACCATCTTCCTGATGTTTTCATGGAGCTTGGATGTTTCATCTTGGATAGGGGCCCTGATGCTCACTAGTCCTTGACCTCCCTCTTTGTGCTTAGTGTAGAGCCTCTGGACTGGATTTGGGGTGGAACCCTCAATGTATGGTGAACAGCTTCCATGTTTTAACATCTGTGGTCTGAACGTCCTCCTTTGGCCGGCTTATTATCCCAGCAGAGTATCTGATCACTGGCAGGACATAGCTGTTAACTGCCTGGATCCTTGTCATTGAGCTGACTTCTCAGGACTTGCCTTATTCGTTGAAGATATGTGGCTATGGCAGCTTTCCTTGTGGCTTCCTCATGGTTGTCATTTCCTTGTGGTATGCCAAGGTACTTGTAGCTGTTGATCTTGTACTGCTTCAGGAATTCCAGGATTCCTGGTTTGGCGGTGTCAGCCGACTAAACAACGTTTGTTTACTGCATGCTCATTAAAACTCTGTTTCTAACTTATTTCACTTTCAATAATTATGATTTTTTTTTTCTTAAAGGTCCCATATTATACATTTTTTTCAACTATTTCACATAGGTTTCAGAGGTCCAACAACATTGTTTTCAAAGTGTTTTACTGCAAATTCAGCCTTGGTCCTTAATTTCAGCCATTCCAAAAGTGGCTCTAGTGAGCTCTGCTGAGAACGGCTGTTTCTGTGTCTTAAACTCACACAAACCAAGCACATGCACATTCCCCCTCTCCCCCCCATACCCCAGTCTGTACAACATGAACTCTCGTCTGTAATAACTGTCTCTAAAGAGGTAATAAAAATAAAACATCTGGCTTGACACTGCTGTGAGGAAACAATATCTTAGGGATCCAGTCACACCGGAAGCCAGCCCACCCATGACTACAGAGGCCGCCACCACCAGAACCCCCCAGGTGAGGACAGTCCGAGGTCCACACTTAACAGCCACATGATTTCCCAGGAGGTAACACCGGAGATAAACAGTAAAAATAAGAATAAATACACTTAAAAACAATAAGGACTGATAAAAGTGACAAGAAAGACGATACAAATGAAGGAGTTCAGGAAAAATATAAATAAAGTATAATAAAATAAGATAAAACCACTTACAAAAATTGTACTTGGGTAAAATGAAGCAATAAAACAATAAAAAGTTAAACAATAAAACAAAAAGCCATATAAATAAGTTAAATAAGCAAAAAATAAAAACAAAATAAAATTCAGCTATAAGCTAAACTAAAAAGAAAAGTCTTGAGACTGCTTTTAAAGACATGAACACATACATAATCACATACAGACATACAGTACACATGACCTAGCATACATAAACTGGGGGAAAAAATCCAATTACAGGCACTTTCAGCTTTCATTTATATGCATCTAAGTTTTTGGTGAATCATTCCAGGTTGTTAGAATACTATGCAGCATGGTTGTGTTTAGGTTGTGTCCAGGCAGGTGTCTTCCTCCGATGGGACACATGATGAAATGTCCTAGAAAACAACTGCTGTGACTTTGAATGAGAACAGCAGCTTACCCAGTGAATAAATAAATAAAACCCCACTAAAGGCATCAAAATGTCATAAAGAATTCAATCTGGCCAGTCTCTGATTGTATTTTTTGTTAAAAACCTAACCTACCGAAGGTGTAAATGTTTATGTGAGAACACACTTGTGTAATGTTTGTAATGCAAATAAATGGAATATTGGATGGATTGGATGGATAGAATTTATTTGTTGTATGTAACTTCATTTAACTGAGATGTTATTAATATGGTTGAATAAGTCAGATATACTTGGGAGAAGAAAAAGTTGAATAATTAATGTATTTATTAAATGTCCGTAAAATAAGTACGTAAAGATGTTGACCAGCGCTGTTGACATCTGTTTAAAGACATAAAATCAGATGTCATTTATGAGACTTGTTTACTGGTAGATCATCAACCCTCCACACCGAGCAAAGTATCCGTTTAGTTTTCTGCTTTCTGACCAAACATGTCCTCTTTGGTCCGGTCTGTCCAGGGGACCTTGCTCCAGAGGTCTGGTCTTTGTTCAGATGCAGCTTTGCCAACCCAAGCCGAGCTGCCATGTTCTGGTTCAAGTGGACTGTCATCAGCTTGAACATCTAACATGTGAGCTGAGGCTTTTTTTTTTTAATATCTTTTTAAGAAGAAAGAGATTTTGTGGCTTAAGGGGTTGGTTAATAGTCAGAGAGAGGCGGAGTGACGTGCACTGACCGACCCCAGGTCTGGATCTGAACCTGGGCCAGCTGTAGGCTCTGTGTACTTGGCAGCTGCTCTACTAGGTGAGCTTATTTGTCTTCTAATTGCATAACGAACCACTCAGTGTTTGGGACATTTCAACACACAAAGCTGGTAATTGAACTACCAACCTTTCACCGGAGCCCCCAAAGTTGATGGAAAATGTGACCAGCGTTCCAGCAGCACATTTTATGCCTGTGGCGGATTATCAGCGCATTAAAATTGTGTTTTATTTGTTTTAAAATGACTGAAATGTGTTAAAGAGCACCACATATGTTCTGTTTGACATCTTTCAGCCCTGGACTCTGCATGTTTTCCCCAGAAGACCGTCATCTATGCACGGCGAGGCACATGCACCGTATGCGTCCATGATTGCATGTGCGTGTGTATGTGTGGGCTGCACTGTGGTGAGGAGAGCTTGTTATACTTTGACAGGGCGAGACCATTGGAGTGAAATGCATGATGGGATTTTGTGATGAGCAGTAAGAGTTTGAATAAACAAGGTTGATTTCAGCTCACCGCTCTGTACGTGTGTGTGTGTGTGTGAGAGAGACCATCAGGCCTGTCTGTGCTGTGTTCGCTGAAGCTTTTTATTGAAACCCTCATGAATCTTTTTCCTTCTCAAATATTCAGTCTTTCCTTTCCAGTGCTCCCCCATGCTGACTTCTTGTCTTCTTTTCTCAGGCTCCTCTTTATTTGCCATCCCTCATTCCGTCTCACCTCTCCACTGCTCTCTCCATCTTTATTTTTATACATTGAATCATTATCTTTGTCACTGTTCTTTATGACATTTCCTTTTTTTGTATTTAGTTTTTTAATTGGCAACAGGATGCTGTTTCTACCTTATAGTGCAGATAGTGGAGGAAAGAACTAGTTTGCTCCACAACCTCTTTCCAGGCGTTTAGGAACAACTTTCTTTCTCATTATAGCAACAGATGAATAGTCATGATGCAGAAATGAGGAAAAATTGAATGTTAAAATTTTCATTTCAAACTTCTCATATACTGAAAGTCTTGGTCAAGAGTCTGGAAAGTTTTTAACACAGATATACCCTCTTTAGCATCAGATGGACAGTCGTCCTGGTCCATAGCAAACTGGTTCACCAGCACTGGTTACCATGGTAACTGAGCTGGACATTAGTCTTGGTCTGCAGAAGACATGTTCACCAGCACATCCACGGTAACTCAGCTGGACATTTGTCCTGGTCCTAGAGTTGTTCACTAGCACCGGTTACAACGGTAACTCAGCTGGACAGTTGTCATGGTCCTAGACTTGTTTACCAGCACTAGTTACCGTGGTAACTCAGCTGGGACTCATTTAGGCCACGTTGATGGACAGAACTCTAATTTTGATGAGCCAGACTTATCAAAATAAGCGAGACTACCTAACAACTTTTACTTCTGTAAAGCCGCTTGACGTAGCAGCTGAGTTTCTCTTTATGCTCACACTAGCAAGCGGGAAATCAACACATGGGCTGTTCTAAACGCACACCGTGGCTGATATTGCAAAAACACAGACCTTTTTAGAGGAAGAGAAGAAAATGAAGAAAGAAAGAGACAGAGATGAATGCAGTTTCATGTACAAACGAGTGATTAATTATTCCTGGACTTGGACAGCAGTCCCACGAGGAAGCAGGACCAGCATCCTGGTGGTGCCGTGGCTAAGGAGGAAAGTGGTACACGGTAGAATAAATGTTCATCTCTCTTAACCAGGAGGTTAATATGTCTGTTAGTTGAATTTACGAACAAACTTGGTTGGTGAATGAGGCCTGATTACATTTTATGTTCCTGCTATCTGTTAAATGACGTAGAGGAATGAACATGCTGCGATAATGTTATTTCCTGTAATACGGAAACCTTCAGTCAGTGTCTGAGAGATGTTTCAGAAGTGTTGATGCTGAACTCAACCACAGCCTCAGTGCTGTCTGACAGCAGAGCAGAGGGAGAAGTGATATGATATTAATTTCCTCATTATCAACATGAGGAATTTTACCAACCCAGCCAAACAAAGCGAAAGTTCAGTCAACATTTTTTTCATTTTCTCTCTGAGCTCTCATTCAGAGAGAGAGTGGTAAAAGCATCTGACAATAGACAGTTACGTTTACATCCAGACAGTGATGGCAGATTTTAAAGAGCAACATTTGTGGAAAAGGTCATAATTTAGGAGTTATCTGTCAGTTCAGAGGGTGCAGTGACACGCTGATGTGTACAGCTGTGGATAACAGTTCTGTTGGTCTCAACAGAACTACACAAATTTTGGTATTGAACCAAATAGGGCAAGTAGCGCCCTGGATTTACTTGTAGCTTGAAATTTCACAATCATTTAATGATTTCACTTCAATTATTGATAAATATTATTATCATAGTCATACACACTAAAAGATTATTATCAAATAAGACATTTTGGTTTCTAATGCCATAGCATCCCACTAAGGCTGCCATAGTGTTCCACTCAGGGTGTGTAGTGTCCCAGTCAGGCTGTGTAGTGTTCCACTCAGGCTGCCACAGCATCCCACTTTGGCTGTTGTAGTGTACCACTCAGGCTTTTGTAGTGTCTCACTCAGGCTGCCATAGCGTTCCACTGATGCTGTTGTTGTGTCCCACTCAGGGTGCCATAGTGTTCAACTCAGGGTGTGTAGTTTCCCAGTCAGGCTGTGTAGTGTTCCACTCAGACTGCCACAGCATCCCACTTTGGCTGTTGTAGTGTCACACTCAGGCTGCAGTAGCATCCCACTCAGGTTGTTGTAGTGTACCACTAAGGCTGTCGCAGTGTCCCACTCAGGGTGTGCTGTGTCCCACTAAGGGTGTGTAGTGTCCCAGTCAGGCTGTGTAGTGTTTCACTCAGACTGCCACAGCATCCCACTCTGGCTGCCATGGTGTTCCACTCAGGGTGCCGCAGCATCCCGCTCAGGCTGTGTAGTGTCCCGCTCAGGCTGTGTAGTGTCCCTCTCTGGCTGCCGTAGCATTCCACTCAGGCTGTGTAGTGTCCCACTCAGGGTGCCTTAGTATTCCACTCAGGCTGTTGTAGTGTCCCACTCAGGGTGTGTAGTGTCCCACTTAGGTTGTGTAGTGTTCCAGTCAGGGTGTTTAGTGTTTGACTCAGGCTGTTGTATTGTCCCACTCAGGGTGTGTAGTGTTTCACTCAGCCTGTGTAGTGTCCCACCCAGGCTGCCGTAGCGTTCCACTCAGGCTGTTGTATTGTCCCACTCAGGGTGTGTAGTGTTTCTCTCAGGCTTTTGTATTGTCTCACTCAGGGTGTGTAGTGTCCCACTCGGGTTCTGCAATCTTCCAGTAAGGCTGTTGTAGTGTCCCACTCAAGCTGCTGTTGCGTTCCACTCAGGCTGTTGTAGTGTCCCACTCAGGGTGTGTAGTGTCCCACTCAGGCTGCCAAAGTGTCCTACTTAGGCTGTGTAGTGTCCCACTCAGGCTACCGTAGCGTTCCACTCAGGCAGTTGTAGTGTCCCACTCAGGGTGTGTAGTGTTTCACCCATGCCGCCGTAGTGTCCCGCTCAGGGTGTGTAGTGTTTTACTCAGGCTGCCAAAGTGTTCCACTAAGGCTGCCGGAGTGTCCCGCTCAGGCTGTTGGCAGTGTTCCACTCAGGCTGCCATAGCATCCCACTCATGCTGTGTAGTGTCCCACCCAGGCTGCAGTAGCATTCCAATCAGGCTGTTGTAGTGTCCTACCCAGGCTGCCATAGCATTCCACTCAGGCTTTTGTAGTGTCCCACTCGGAGTGTGTAGTGTTTCACTCAGGGTGTGTAGTGTCCCACCCAGGCTGCCATAGCGTTCCACTCAGGCTGTTGCATTGTCTCACTTAGGGTGTGTAGTGTTTCTCTTAAGCTGCCGTAAAGTCCCACTCAGGCTGTTGTAGTGTCCCACTCAGGGTGTGTAGTGTTTCACTCGGGCTGCCATAGTGTCCCACTTAGGCTGTGTAGTGTCCCACTCAAGCTGCCGTTGCGTTCCACTCAGGCAGTTGTAGTGTCCCACTCAGGGTGTTTAGTGTCACTCGGGCTGCCATAGTGTACCACTTAGGCTGTGTAGTGTCCCACTCAAGCTGCTGTTGCGTTCCACTTAGGCTGTCATAGCGTTCCACTCAGGCTGTTATAGTGTCCCACTGATGCTGTTGCAGTGTCCTACTCAGGGTGCCATAGCGTTCCACTCAGGTTGTTGTAGTGTACCACTCAGGCTGCCGCAGTGTCCCGCTCAGGGTGTGTTGTGTCCCACTTAGGGTGTGTAGTGTCCCAGTCAGGCTGTGTAGCTTTCCACTCAGACTGCCACAGCATCCACTCTGGCTGCAGTAGTGTTCCACTCAGGGTGCCGCAGCATCCCGCTCAGACTGTTGTAGTGTCCCACTCAGGCTGTGTAGTGTCCCACTCTGGCTGCCGTAGCATTCCACTCAGGCTGTTGTAGTGTCCCACTTAGGGTGTGTAGTGTCCCAGTCAGGTTGTGTAGTGTTCCACTCAGGGTGTGTAGTGTCCCAGTCAGGCTGTTGTAGTGTCCCACTCAGGGTGTGTAGTGTTTCACTCAGCCTGTGTAGTGTCCCACCCAGGCTGCCGTAGCGTTCCACTCAGGCTGTTGTATTGTCCCACTCAGGGTGTGTAGTGT
>JBAMHW010010368.1:0-12095 GCA_037177495.1 Rhadinocentrus ornatus | reverse complement strand
AAAACCAGGAAGAAGTTTTGGAAAAGGGGCAAGGGAAGTTGGAGGGGGGAAACCAAAACCGGTCCCCCCCCCCCCAAAAAAAAAAAAAATCCTAATTGCAGTTTATAATAAGCTTCTTACTCTTCTTTTTCTCGTCATTGTTAGTGGTGAATCTTCAAAGGATGCAGGAAGATGGTCCCCTCCGGAAAATTACAAGAAGTATATGATCAGATATGAAAGAAAAAAAACAGCTAAATCTAGTTTCAAGCTTCATAAAATTTTGGTCATATGTTAATGTCTTTTATAGACGGGTTGCTGCACTTGAGGCCAAACAACAGGGACAGTTGACACAACATGGAGGAAGCAGAAACAGCAAAGTGGGCTACCTACCAGCTAAAGGCCTGAGTAAAGAAGACCAAGCTATTGCTGAGAGACTTCAAAAGTTAAAAGAAGATACTAAACCAAGTAATATAATTTTTTTTAAGCGTCTTATACTGATCAAATTTCACAAATACAGTGATAATGTATTTTCCCTTTTTATAAAGCCATTCAAAGTCTTTCCCCCCCATTTCTATAGAATCTGTCCCATCTGAGAAAGAGCTTGAGTCCCGCCTTGCTGCTCTGAAGGCTCCCATTCACCCAGTGCCTTCTACAGTGGAGATGGAGGACCGTCTGGCAGCTCTTCGGGGTCAACCACCACCATCTCAAGCTCCTCTACCCGTGAGTTGTTCCTGCCTACTTTTTGTAAATTATACAGCTCAGTTAGGAATTCAGCTCTGAGATGGTATTTTTAAGGAGGGTTGTTGTAATTGCTGATGTACTTGTGTGTTCAGGTGCACCAGCCCCCTGATAACCGAACTCAGACTGAACAAACCAGTGATTTGATAACTCAGATGACAGAGGAAGTTGCTATTGACAACCAGCAATTAAATCCTGAATGCAGTAAGTTATTACTTAATCTGGTAAATTTTACATGAACTTAGTAGATGCAGTCTAATAACAATCTTGAACAGTTTAAGTATAGGACAACTACTGCTGTTTCATTGCTTTCCTAAAAATAGGCACACTTTATTCTCTGTAGGTGTAGATGGTCTTATGAACGATCTCAACAAGGGACAAGGAACAACAGTGGATGAGAACATGGAAGATAACCAAGAGACAGCTAGGCAGCTAGAGGCCAAGAAAGACCATTTGCTTGAGGATGCCATGCAGGAGCTCAGGAAAGAGCACCATACCCAGGATCAGATCCTTTACATGGCCAAGAGACTGGCACAACTTAAGGGGCAAGACCCAGACAAAGGTACTACTGGCACTTCAGTCTTTTCTGTTATTCTCATTTTCACAGCGGAATATTAGAAAATATGACAAACATTGTAGTTTTGACAGCAGTATTGATATCCTTATGTTACAAAGTAACATTTTTGTGGTACACAGTCACTATGGAGGACTTCCAGCAACCTGACAGTGAAGAGGAGACTGAGGAAGAAGCTGTTAGGAGGGTGTTAAAACAGGTCAGATTTTTACATAATAAAAAAAGATTATTGTACATATTGTACTCTGGATGATAGTAAATTATTAATAAATAATTTATCACAAAACCCTAAAAGACCACTATGAACTAATTCAGAGCTGTCAGGGCAGCCACGAGAGGCTGCTGTTTGACCATTTGACAGACACTAAAACTTCATTCTTTTGATTTTGGTTGCAGCTCTCAGAAGAAGCTGCGCTCGATGAGGCCAGTGGCTACAACATACCTTTAGAAGAGAGCGGTCCACGAAATACAGAAAAGAAAAAAGTCTCCAAGAAACCGGTACTCAAACACTCAAAATAAAAATTATATTTGTTTCACAGCATTAGACTGCATAATAGTTAAACTCTTTCTGATACCTTTTGTTTTAAAGACTGCACCTAAGAGCAAGATTATACCAGCTGCTGTTGCTCACCAGCCATCAGACAGTGATGATGAAGAGCTTCCATGGTGCTGCATCTGTAACCAAGACGCCAGTCTTCGCTGTCACACATGTGATGGAGACCTGTACTGCAACCGCTGCTTCAGGTACCATAACAATAATTGATCATAATAAACACAGTAAGAATTCTAGGTCATGATTTAGAGTAGGGGCTTGCATGGAAATCTTAATCTTGATGCCCAGGAAAGATGATTTGGAATGCATACCATGACCCACAAAAATTGTTTGCTGCCATACTGTTAAGCAGCCTGAATATAAAGTATTTAGCATGATGAATTATCAATCCCCTCTCCCTCATCTCACCAGGGAGGGCCATGATAAATATGACAGAATGGAGCATCGGACCACAAACTACACTGCGCCAAAGAAGAAAAATAAGATAAAGAAATGACAATAAAGCTGTGCTGCAGGTGTTTGCCATATCAGCCTCGGATCCTTCGTGACCGAATGATGTGCTCATTAGCCTCAAGTAACTTGTTATTGTTTGTAAAATAGAATCTTTGAAAGTGTAAACTCCACTTATAATCTACCACTAGTCAGAGCAAATTGTAACCCATTAACTTATTTTTGCCAGTCATTTATAGGAAGCGCCCTGCCTGCTTTCTGCTCCTCCTAAGGCTGTTGTGAATGTAGATTAATAAACATCTTATTTGCAGAGCAGACTTAGCAAAGAAATAACCTTTACAAAATTACTGTACAATACAGTAGCTACAATATCCAGAACATTACTTATATTTGTAAAATGTTAACATTACAAGGAGAATTAGTAGAGGTTGTTAGAGATTGTTGGTGCAATACACAGCTGCTACACAGAACAGTTCAGAACTAAATAAAAAGCATGATTTCTTTTAATTAATATGTGTTCTGCTTCCTAACAACAACAAAGGCAAATTTTAAGTGTACTTAGTGCCCATCATCATTTGATAATTTGCAAGTTTTTATTAAAAAAAAACCCAGAAAGCTGTGAACTCATCTGGGATGATGCACACTACAAGCCATTGTAATCTCCTGACTGAAGATGCACAAAAGAGTCAGTATAAAAGAAACATTGAGGGCTTTGTCTTCTTTCTGCTGTCAGTCTCGTAAGTCTATGTTTGGCTGTTATTTTGACGTGAGCATAGGCTTTCTTATCCTTTTGCGTAATTCTGTTATAAACAAAGAAAAGCTGTTTAGACTTGTCACGTTTTAAAGGTTTTATTTTTAAGCACAGAAGCCCTTTGTTTTACATCAAAGATATTGAGACTGTCTCAGTCTGGCTGGCTTTGTTCATATTTTTAGTCTTACTGTAATAGATGGCTTATGTGTCAGAGAAGAATGGAAATGATCTTAAGCCATACAAATTACTGTAATGGGGCCATCAACAAAAAGACCCCCAGTGTATGACAGTCAAAAGACCGGAGTGCAGAAACATCAATGTGCATTACCGTCCAGCTAACTGAGGAGAAACAATAATTGCACTCTCCTCCCGGAGCTTGCTCCATTAAGGTTTGTGTGGAGGCTGTTGCTGTGTTTGACTTTTCTGGTTATGTCATACACCACACCGCCACCACAGAAAGGAAATGGATGGGGATAATGGGCGCATAGCTAATGGGACATCCTGCTGCTGATTTCAGTGTGTTTACTCCTAGACGTGACATGTCAACAGCTCTTTTGTTTCCATCACTCTGCTGAAAAATTTATGTTTAAAAAGAAAGTAGCAATTAAAAAGTCATCAACATACATCAGCACAAAGTTGTGCTTTGTATTTTAGAGTCACCATAAAGAAGAATTGTAATAACAGGGTTGTTTAATTTGTGCTGTGAATTAGGTGACAGTAATGCACATGTTCGTATTTATTTGTATATCTGATGATACAATACTGGTCCATCATTTTGTTTAAAATCAGATGTAACTTTCCATAACACAGGAGCAACTTTCTTTTGAAAATGTTCAGTTTTATTCTGACGACACTGTTACCTGAACAAAATATTTATATACATAAATAGGCAAACAAAAAAGTACAGTCTTACAGAAAAAAAAAATCCATCTGAGTAATAGTCATTACAACATTCATCACTTGTACATTATTGGTATGTTAATGGGAGACGAAATGTTCTAACAGTCCATAGATTAAAGTGAAAATAAAATCCATTCACAACCCTCCTGCTCTGGTGTTTTGATGCTGACCCAGGATACAGGAAAATGCCAGGAAGATTCCCACCAACATGCGAACCGTACATACAGGCACCCAAAAGGTTACCACGCTGGAGATGGGAGATAAGAGGTTCAACATTGTCTTATGTCTTAATTTGACCTATAGTTATTTTTTCAAAGGACCCGACATTTTGCGTAGACCCTTTATCCTGTAGAGCAGCCCGTTGATAAAATCCTGTAGGAAAGATATAACAGATGAAAGACATGTTCATTAAAATAAGCAAGTAATGTGATCTTTTTCTGAAATATGCTTTTTTTTAATGCTCTGTAGTTCATTCATCTCACCTCTTTTGGCTTTCTACATTCCTGCAACAACTCCTGACAAAAACAGCAAATAGAAATGGATTCATTAGCAGCATATCAGTTGCTTCATTAATACAGATATTGCAACACTGAATCTCAAAAAGGGTCATGTGTTTATTAAGGTATTACCTCACATAAAAAGGGCCATATAGATAGTGTCGATTAAGAAGGTGCAAAGTGTTCAAATAATTATGAGCAAGAATCAAGCAGCCATATAACCTTTGACTCTAATGTTTTGAAGATGCCATGGCATGTTTTTTTTTTTTCATATTTGTTTGTTTTTTCCCCTTTTATGTATAACGTCTGCAAGCTTATAAAGGCAGCTGACCTGCTTCTCCTCCATTTAGGATTATTCAGCTAACCAATCAGATCAAGCCTGGCCATTTTAAAAAAAGTGTTACTTAAACAGAGAGGAGCTACAATGGAGAATATTAAACAGTATATCATGCAAAATGTTTTTCTACATTTTAAAATAAGAGAAAAAAAATGTCTACTACCTTTAAACTACTTTAATAATATTCTAATCGACTCATTAAACTCTAATGTTGGCTCTTTAGTCAACAAATAGGTAAATAAACTAATTGGAGAGGTGTTTAACACTGCAAGAGAATTATGGTATAATGCTATGTTATATTTGGGTGTTTCTGCACAGACGTACCTGCAGCCGTGTTCTTTGTCCTTCGTCCGATAGCTCCAGAAGCTCATCTATGTCTATTTCTAACTCTGGGATCTCTTCTTCCTGTAAGAGTAGAGGGAAATTAGATTTTATAGCAATGTTCTTTTGTTACAAAATACATATTCGTATTTCTATATTTTTGATACAACAAGATCTCTAGTAAGTTTTGTATTATATTAATGGCATCTGCACTTGCTGTCGTAAGAGTGTTCAAAATCACTAAACAGTTATTTAGAGGGAAAGTGGATCCAGCACAAAGCTATCCAAACTGTAGGAAAAGCTTATCTTTCTAGCTGTAAAAAAGAGAAAACTCCATTAAATGATGGGATTTAGGTGCTGTGCTCACGAGCACTGAGGCAGAAAGGCTGAATGAGGCCATACTTGTCACATATCAGCATCAGATTTCATAGATGGTTTATCCAGTTGGCATTTAGCTCAGCCATTACAGAGAGTTTATTTCCATCTTAAATATTCTCTATAGAATATATTAATCTTATGTAAATCTTAAATGGTTCTTCACATTGCAATAAGAGGGACAGCATTGATATGAAAAGTGACCTGTGCATTTTCAAAACCCATGCAAAACCTTTTTCATATTTTTTTTTCTCCTGTTAACAAAAGTAAACATATTTTTTAAAGATTAATGCCAAACTTAGGCACAGGGCAAAGTCTCCACTCATCAAAAGTAAATATAGCAAAGTAATTCATTCATAACATGGGATTGTAATAAGGTCAAACTACATCTTCAGAGGGAATGAGGAGTGCTCACCAGTGAACTCCTGAACACTAAGATATCTGGAGTCAGCAGGTGTACAATCACACTTTGACAAGTGTGGTCCCTTATTAGAGGGAATATTTTCCGGTTGGGGAATTTTTGTGGCTGAAGACGATGGAGCTACCACAGCTCTCTAGATGAGGAGAGAGCTAATCAATGTGAAAGTGCTGAGTGATGTAATAGATGAACCCTCCTTCAGAGTCCCCCGTGCCTTCTCTAATTGATACATGCTGCCAGTTTGGACCCTGTGAGGTTCTGCTGATCGCTGCAGAATAAATGCAGGGCTGAACTCACAGTCCATGCTGGGGTTTTTTTGTGCTGTGCGGGCTTCTGTGGTTGGTCTCAATCTCTCTCTCTCTCTCTCTCTCTCAATCTCTCTCTCTCTCTCTCTCTCTCTTTCTCTCTTTTGAGAGCTCGTGCCATGTAAACTTTATTTTTACAGTAAAAGCTTTTTTTTAAAAAAAGCAATCCTGATAAATTCATTGAAAAAAAAGTACTTTGTGATTGACTTTGTGTGAAACAGAAGAAACTGTTGTTGTCTGTTGTACTCAGATTTTAGTTTTTGTGTAGATTTTCGTGCATTTACCTTGTTGGCATTCCACAATATACATTCAAAACTGCTAAACGTTGGCATAAAATGACCACTGTGGAGCCCAGTTAGCGTTGGGTTAACTTGATTTGCATGGTTTGGATCTTTAAGTGGTCCATGAAAAAAGTATTGCATTGTATGTCCAAAACGAAAGGTACAAATGTGAAAATGATATTTTAAAATGTGAAAGTAAAACAGGACATTTTGAATGTAAAATTCTTTTATTTATTAAGATTTTCACTCTTTAATCTTAAGCAGGATGATAAACAGTCCCACAGCCAGATTTTTTTTGCTTCATGAAAGATCATGATGATGATCTTGTGCGTTTCTTTGGAACTTTCCTCCTAATAAAAAGCATTTCATGTTATTGTTTTTCAGCTTGTCGAGATGAGCCTCACTTGTAGGATGAACATGGCATTTTAATAAGACTTCTAGGCAAAAAACATCTTAGCAGCAGTTTCAAAAGTTAAAAGGAAAAAACTGAAGCTAAAATGAAAGTTGGCACTGTGACTGGAATTCATTAATATTAATGAGGGTCTTAAGAGATCGCAGTTTCAGACAGGTTACAAATGTGGTCGAAGATATGATGACTTTGCCAATCTATAATTCAGAATCATAACGTTTTATAATTATAAGTCGAAGTGTTTGTAATTTTTCATACCTTTTGTGGGATGGTCATACCAAGCAGATTTCAGTGTTAGTGTTATATATGTAATGTTTTACAGTATTGCATGAACTGGTTTGTCCAGTTGTTACTTTTGTTGTAATGGGTTATCTCAAATACCAAACTTGTAAAATGAGAGTTGATATTTAACCCTGAGGCCTTTTTCTTTATATATCCCCCTCTGAAGAACCCAGTATTTTTGTTATTTTGTGATCATTTGTGTTGGTATGATCAAGCATTTTTAAAACACCTCTCTGGCAAGAAGGGTTTGCTGTTCTAACACTGTTTGGTTGTGGGTGTAAGCTAGACTTTGCAGCTGCTAGTTAAACTTCCTGTAGTTATCTAACATGTTAAGTAACACAATCCACCAGCTTATCATTGTAGAAAGCATTACAGCAAAACATTAACATCAAATATCCTTTATTTCTTACAAATTGCTGTATGTGTTTGCAAATGTAAAGGAAACCATGCCCCGGAAAACATTTCTGTTTTAAGAAGATGCCGGTGCATGCTTAACTTATCAGACCCCTTCCCTTTTCCAGCCAGTTAACATATCAAAATATTCATTGACTTCCCTGATGAAATAGTGAAAAAAGGGGAAAAAATGGTCAAACTCTTAATCATGTTGTCTAAAAACATGTTGAGTTCTTTAGAAAGAATGCTTTATACATCATGGGATGGCTTTGGGTTCAGTCCATATCAAGTTTTTAAGAAAATGGCCTTTTGTCACATGCAGTTTCTCACCATCTACATTTTGATACAACACCCATTTACTGAAAACAAAGATATGAGTTCAGCACAAGCCCAGAGGGGGCTTTTAAATATTTTTTATCAATAGGAAAATGTTTTTTCACACATTTTTTTGTAGTTGACCACTTTTGAGGTGTGAACTCTGCACTGAAGGAATCTACCCCGGTCCATTCAGGCAGGTATGAATTAGAAATGCAGCTAAATAATTCAGGATGTGACACAGTGGACTGACGGTAAATGCTTCCACGCGGAAGACTCAGAAATCCAACAGAGTAACCTTCCCCTGAGCTCCATGCAAAATTCATTATACCGACCAGTGCACATGGACAACTAAATCCGCACAAGTGGCTTATGCAAATATCCAGTCTTATCACAGCTGGGCAGTAAGGGGGTTAATTTTTATACTGTAGGGCCAATTATTACTCTTAGGAAAAATGTGATAAAGGGCTGTTTAATATCAATCTATGACAGGAATTATTATGATTCAGAAAAAAAGAAATTTAAAAAGTTTTCATGTCTTGTTACCTCTTTGTTGTGAGTTTCCATCTGTCAGGTAGCTGATAAAATAATTGCCTCTATCTAGGCTGCAGATGTGCTGCATATATATTCTTCTCTCAGATCATGCTGCAATTGGAACGCAAAAGGTAAAACAATACATATACGAGCTAATTGTATGGTTTGGGGGCAAGACCAAAAGTTGTCTCTGCCTTCTCCAGCATGAAACAGAGGCAATCTGTTTGCCATCGTCATTAGGACGCTCATGCTCCTTAACAGACACCTCTATTTTCACTGAGCCATGCTGCACCATGTGGGCGATGAAACATCTGTTGCCATGGTTTCCCCTCAGAAAATGCCAAGCAAATCAATATGGAAGCTCTGACGTAATTGAATTGTATCCCACGGCATGGGAATGGAGTTATGAACGTTTTGTTGTTGTGTTTGAAAGATGATTGATGTTTTTTTCTTCCTGTGCATAGAAAGTAGCCTTTAAAGCATTGAGTAGAGATGTTATGCACTGCGTTAAAGATAATTTGTCCTGCTGCATATTAATTGATGCAATGTTCTTTGGTGTCAGAAACTATCATGATTAATCATTGTCTAATATATGAGTCAATCTAAGTATGTACGCTTTGCCCTGCATAGTTAATAAGCACATACTTACAGAGATCAAAATGATGGCATAATATCCTGGATGTCCCCATTAAGGGAGGACACCAACAAGTGGATTTTGCATTTTTTAGTTACATAGAGAAGTAAATTATATTGTGCTCTCATTCTACTCTTAGACATGTTATTTACACTAAATTTTAAGCTGCACAACTCCACACTTTAAAAACATCTAAAGGCTTTAATTGTTAATGAGCCATATGGTAGCCATATGCTTAAAGTGACTGAGGTGTATCATTGAAGTTGCAACATACTTGTAAATGCTTCTTAATGACTTCAACTAGACATCACCTCCTGGCAAAATTATCTTATCACCATGACAGAACATAAATGCAAACACAGCTGACACTGCAGTCAGGTTGATGACACATCGGGGCCTTGGTGCCAGAAACTGCACTACTCTTTTAGGTTGCTGTAATCTCTCATACATGATGAATAGGCACTGTTTATTGCCTCCGTTACGCTCGTCCCTCACCTCCTCCTCTCTTTAGGCATGCAACACAGTGTACATCTTAGTGTGTGTCAGTGCGAGCCAGCCCCGTCTTACCTCACAGTCAAAGAGCAAGTGCAGCTGCCCGTCGATCCACTCCTCAATATCTAGCCTCCTCTGCAGGTCCTTACGGTTGTATTTAACTGTCAGCTTGCCCAGCTTACGATGCGCCGGCTCCTCTGTTTTGTCCTGCACCTGAAACATCACCCTGGACTGGGTGCTGGACTCCGACGCCATGGCTGCCACGGCCTCAAGAGAACCGTGGAGGCTCACTGAGCTTTAACACTTACAGACAGAGCAACAGGCCGTGACTACCCTGTTCTGTGCTTCTATATCTCTATTTCTGCTTTTCTGAGGACTGCTGTTCCCACGCGTATCTCTTGTTATCTTGTTAAGTGTTGGTGCTCTCCGTCTCTTCAATACTGGCTCTGGTTCCCTGCCTGCTCTCCCTCCCTCTCTCTAAACCTCACTGTCTTGTTCTCCTTCTCTCCTCCTTCTGCAACACCCACTGGCTGCCCTATCTGGAGAATGGTAATGAGATATGGCTCTATGCGTTTGTGTGTATGTGTGTGTGCATGCCCTTCACTGAGTGTGTATTTGCTTTTTGTTCTCTTGTTCTGTCTTGTGGGAGAGCATAGGTCAATTACAGCAATAAAAAGTGGAGAAAGGGGGAGAGGGCAGTTGACTTGTGATTCTTATCCTCTTACATCATAAAATATGAAAAATCCATTTGCGCTTTTGTTGTTTTCGCTTTGATCATTGCACATGAATCAAAAACATAACAAACCAGCACATTTCTTTTTATTTCCTCTCCCATTAAAGTGTCAGAAGTATATATTGCCCCAAAAGTCAAAGGGTTTTGACATTTAAAGGGCTCCTGTGTTCACAAACACATCTAACAATAGTCAGGTTCCCCTGAGAGGTGAGCCAGAGTTTCTCTAGTGTGGTAGTTTCTTTGTCCTTTATGACAGCCATTATCAGGTGTACGTTTAATAAGCCTTGAAGTCAAATTAGCATCCTCATTTACGCCCTCTTACATTATGGATGAAGAGGAGAGCAGCTCTCATGGGTGTTAAAAACCAAATGTCAAACGAAACTTGTGAAATGATCAGTGTTTGCAAAGTCAAACATCAACAGCTGCACATCACCCGTAGATCAAAAAATGTATAATTGTAAATGCTGATGCTAAATTATTACAGGTGAGACAAGAGAGATAACAGGGTACAAAGTTTCCACAGATCGTGTTACAATATGAATAATGAGGTTCGGGTTTTTGTTTTGGCAGGGACAACCCATCAGTCATAGCGGCATGCGTTCACCCACTGATGCACCGTCTGTTACAAATACTGAATTATTGAGTGCCCCTGGCGGCTCACCTTTCCAGGCAAACAAATTCATTCATTCTGTTTCATGCTGCTTGGTTCTGCCCTATTGGGATGGCAAAAAAAAGGGACATGGACTGAAGACTTCTGTTAGGTCTTCTCATCTCTGACCTGTAAAGCAGTAGCAGTAAACAAGCTTGACCTCTGCAGGGTTAAAAGATGGAAGCTCACTGTCAGGAAGCTGAGAAGTTTATGGATAATACCTTTGCTTCTTCCAAAATGTGACTAATTATATTTCAACCTTAATCTTTAAAGCAATTAATCTACATGTTGTTATTTTAGCGACCAATCCTGGTTCTCTTCAGGTGTTAAACTAATCTGTGGCCACATAACTCATCTCATACTCTAATATAATGACTCACTTCATGATTCAGCTCAGTATCACTACAGCTATAAAAACGGAAATACAGATCCTGTGAATTTACGCAATATGTTAATTTTTACACAGTATCTAAAAGAGAATGAGCCAATAATTTTTTCCTTTTTTTTTCTTTTTTCTTTTTTTTTTTTAAAACAAATAATCTAGTCAACTGCAGGTATGTTTTCAGCTGTTGGTTGGATCATACTGCCACCTACTGGACTAAGGTGACCATGAAAAGTCCAGAACAAACCTGAAAAATAATTTTCTGCATGAATACTGTTTATCGGTGGCTTATTCAGAAAATTTATAATCGGTTGGCCAAGATAAGACAGAAGTTAGTAAGGGTTGGTGAATCAATAGATCTCACTAACTGCAATGTCAGCAGGATCTTTTTTAACATTGGGTTGAATCAGTGTATAAACTATAGGGATTAAAACACCTCTAAGTTCCTTCCAATATAAAAAAAAAACTAAACAAAACAGTGTTTGTAGATTTTTAAAAATACTATACAAGATTTGAACTTTCAAATTTTTTTATTTATTTATTTATTAATTTTAAAGTTACAAAAACCAAAAACACCTCCCTCATACTGTGTCCATCCATATTGTACACGCTGGTCATCCACATATATTTAACATTTGTTGTTGCCTATCATTAATTCAGAAAACACTCAAATAATATAGTGATTATATACTTTATTTTATTTTATTTTATTTTACTTTTTTTTATTTTATTTTATTTTATTTTATTTTATTTTATTTTATTTTATTTTATTTTATTTTATTTTATTTTATTT
>JBAMHW010010367.1:0-12169 GCA_037177495.1 Rhadinocentrus ornatus | reverse complement strand
TACATATATGACTACCAAACACAGTTAAGACTAAAAATAATCAAAAGACCAGGTAAACAAAGTCTGAAAAAATATGTAAACACAAATTATGTCTCCCTGACGGCATTAACACGGACAGACGATTCCTCTACTGAAAACTAGTTATCATTTTTAAGACTGATTTAGTTTTGTTTGATATTGGCCATGGTTACAGGTTGTTGTTTTTTCAATTCAGAGTTAATTATTTAGAATGAAAAATATTCTCCTTTGCGTTTACATGAAAGTAGTAATTCTGAATTGAGGTTTACATGGAGAAGTTTAATAGCCTTCTTTCATTTCTGCTTTAGGTCTGTGGGTTGGGAAGGGCTCTTATTGGAAAGGGAGCGGACATTACGTATTTACATCTGCCAAAAGAAAACAAACTTCAGTTCCTGCTTCTTTTCTTTTTGTCTACAACAACGTTTGAATTTTGATTATAGATTTGAAGCAGCAGTTTGACACTAGCATACTACATCACTTTGGACAGCTGAGAAGGAAAAGGGAGAAAGAGTCCCTTACTGTTGCCTTAGGACAAGGTAACGTGCGTGTGTAGAATGACTGTAATCAATTTAAAGTGGAAATCAGAATCAGATTTATTGTAAAGTAGGTTTACATGTACAAGGAATTTGTTTTGGTGCATGAGTGCCAACAACAGCAGATTAGTGTTGTTTTCGACGATGCCCAATGACGATGACAAATTTATTTAGTTGACAAACCTTTTTTTCATGACAGTAACGAGACAGTGACGAGCTAACATGACCAGACGAAAATATTCAAGGGTTGATTGTCCAACATTAAAAATGCATGACATTTCTGCCTATTTTGAGTGCAATCTGTCAGGCAGCAATGCTGCTGCACCTTAGCCACGCCCACCAACCAACATGCAGCGCGCACACAGACAAGCAGTTTATTCACTCATATGTTAACCTTTCCCGTTTTCCTCCTCTGACCGTGATCGGAAGACACGGGGGAGATCCATCTCCTCCAGGGCTGAAGTAGCATTCGCTTCAGGGTTAACTCCTTAAGCTCCTCTCTACACTTGTTAACGGGGTGAAACACGAGGAAAAGAAGGCTGCGGTTGCGCTGAGAAACGGCTTTATTACAAGACTGCACGGTCATTTACTGTCCCTATTGCTCGCTACCTGCTCCATCGCCAACCCGGAGGTATCCGCCTGACCCCTCGTTCATACTTTTTACGCCACACTTCCACTCTCTTCACTCCCGATGTGCGCTTCCCTCCGCGTGCACGTTCACTCATGCTCACAAACGCACTGAGCTGGCTGAACCACACACAGAGCAGTTAAAAACATCCTGTAATACATAGATGCATCATGGCAACAGTGTCGACGAAGGGGTTTGGTGATCAGAAGTGAGGAAATGATATATGGACATACTTTAACTATAATCCGTCATAATTTCACTGGCAGATGAGGTCAAGTTGAGCATATGTGTTCCTCATCAATTGCTCATATTTTGGGCATGTGTATGTTCAGGGTGGAGTATTGCACTTCAGAAAAATCTCAGAAATAAAGCAACAGTTACAAAAGTAAGGATGTTGTTGCTCTTTGCTTTTTTTTAAAGTAATTGATTCCACAGTTAGCACTTTATCTGTGCGATGCAGAACTCTCAGTTGATCAGAAAGTATTTGCTGTTGGTTGGGAAACCTAAGTCTAAAACCATTTCTTTTTATTTGGTAATTATTGATGAAAATAACCAAACAACACGCTCACAATGTGTTGCTATATGTTGAACTTATAGATCTACTTATTTCTTATGGGACATGTTTGTATGATAAAGTAGAGCAGACCTGGGCATATTACGGCCCGTGTGCCACATCCGGCCACCTGTCCGGCCCGCGTGAGGTCAATCATAAATTACAACATCGATAGATTATAAAAATATCTATGTTGTGCGTGCAATACAACTGTGCTGCTTTTTTTTGAAAAGCGTTACTCTACTTCCATATGTGCCTGATGCGAGCTTTGAGTAAAGGTGAACAGCGACTAGCGGTGCTAGCCAGGTTACCCTCAAGATGTCACCTCGCGCTAAGAAAAGTTAAAAATGAATGTCGTGTTTTTAACAAGACATGGACCAACAAGTACTTCTTCACAGAAACTAAAGGTAAAGCTGTGTGCTTGGTTTGTGGTGCACAGGTCTCTGTGTTAGATTACATTTTGAATCGCCACTACAAATCATTCAGAGGTTCAATTAACATGTTAAATGCTTCCATGTAATCTGTGTTTTAATGTTCTATTACTGTTGTCTAATGTTTGTTTTATGTTAGTAGTATTTGTTCTTTCGCTGTTGGCTGCAAAGAGATTTGCCCCTTTGGGGATAATAAAGACTCCTTGAACCTGTCTGATGCATTGCTAGCAAAACTGCAAACCCAACAAGGACTTTTTACCAAACTTTACACCACCAGAGATGTGGCCGTTAGGACAAGTTATGTCATTTCATTACAAGTTGTTGTATTGTTGCATTTCTATAAGCTTAAGTTGTTGTTTTTCATTGTTTGTGGAGATTAACAAGTTCAAAATAAATTGCACTGATTCAGTGATTGTTTTTTTCTTTCTTTGACCTATGCACCACACGTTCATAGTTTATTCGTCTGATCACCAGTACCAGCTAATCTAGAGAATTTTACAAGGGAAGAAAGTTGAGCAGAATTGTAGAAAATAATTGCCCACCCCTGAAGTAGGGCATCAATTCATGAAAAAAGTAAAAATATAGAAATAAAAGGTTTCTGCCCAACAGCAATGAAGTATAGCACGGCAGCATTGCATCCCTGTTGATAGGAAAGTCTCAGCTAAAGCTATTAATCTGGTAAAGGATTTGGTTGTTATGCAAAAGCATTAAGGTTAACTTGTTTTATGAATTGCAATACTTGTCATAACCTGTCAACCTTGATTCCACTTTTTATTACGTATTATTGACCTAAATTAATTACTTAAAAAGTAATACTTTTAAAAATTTGAGTAAAACTAGACTAAAATCTTTTTGAGTTTCCGTCGATTAAAACTAGACTACAACTTTTTTCTTTTTTTTTTAGTTTTTGTCAACTAAAACTAGACTAAAACTTAGAAATGACTAAAATGTGACTAAAATTAAAAAGCATTTTCTTCCTGAAGACTAAAACTGTGACGCCTTTCAAAAACAACACTGAAGCATATATATATACAAAAAAATAAATAAATAAATAAATTAAACCACTAAATACAATAATAAAAGAATAGCTGTGCAAGTGAGTGCAATGTAAATGTAAGTAGAATGTATACAAGATCGAGGAATTATTCAATTCCGATTTAAAATCAGGATAAGCCAGCCACCTACTTCGGAGTTGTTCATGCCACCTAGTTTGCTTGTCACTTGATCACATACCTCTAATGGAGCTGCTGGCTGACCATGGAGGAATGGTGTTGCGTCTCTGGTAGAAAAGGATGTAAGCTCCTCTGGTACACACTTCTTCCTCTGGCACCAGGTCTACGCTACTGTCATCGAAGCTGTACCATTGACCATCCACTGAATTCCTGCAGTAAGCTGGATAAAAAAGTGATAGGCAAAAAATAAAGGACACCATTATAAGTGTAACTAAATACCACCATTTTCACAAGGCTGAAATGACGTCAGAAAATATGAAGTTAATCGTTTCACAGTTTGGTTCTGGTACAATGAACTACAACTACATGTTCAATTATGTACTACTTTAAAACGTGCAATCTTTTTCTTCTCAGCTAAATTTCAGTGTTTCCTTTACAAAATTTCACAGCCGTTGTGATACCAATGGTCGAACCGAGGAGGGGGTACAGTATTCACTGTACTGAGCGTACAGTGACAGAATTTAGAGCGCATGGCTCACAGCCTCATGGTCCAGATATGTGTACACAGTGGATTGATGGACTCTCCACGAGTGATTCTCTACTCGCAAATACAGTGTTATTCCCTCACCATGCAGAAATGCCTCCTCCTGATTTGTGTTTTCACTACTAGTTTACTCTATCTTATCACGTACAAGTGCTCCGATTTCATGTGCACATGTCAGTTTTCAAGCGTACCCCCTCTGGAAACGCTATATTGGAATGTCTATTCATGTGTTTTCAACTTGTAAAATCTAAAGCAACTTATGTGTTGCACCATTGTGCCCTTATTAGAGGTGCCGAGGCTTCCACAGCTAGAGCATAAACACAAAGAAACAGGTTGCAGTCCACCACAGTTCATGGATGAAACTGTGAATAGATGTCATGGTGACAACTGCTGCCTCTCTAGGTTTTCCTGCCTCAGCCGCAGACACAGACCGTTGCCATAGCTGTTACAAATGTTTGACAAAGTTTTCCACCTCAGCCGATGAATGCTTTGGTTAAAAATTTTAAAAGGCATCATCATATCAAAAATTCATGCGAGGTCAAGCTAAGTTTGCTCTTGTGTTTAAATGTAGTGTTCTCTGTTGTGTTTTTATCTTATTATTCAGTATCATTCGTTACTTGAACTGAATGTAAAAAAAAGGTAAAAAAGATTAATTTCTGATTCGAATTCAAGTGACTCATTTAGTAAAACTGATCAAATGTGTTCTAGTTTGATCTGCAAATCCTCAACATACTGGTGGTGTCCAGTATATTTAAACTTGAATACGAACACAAACTGCATTGCATGTACATATTTATTTATTGACTACTTGTTGAGCAAAACCAGCACCTCAGGGATAATAAAGTGAACCTGATGGTGCCCTGACTTTTCACAACGCAGATGTTCTTGTTTATAAATCAGATTGGATGCACAAGAGAAAGGTTGATTTGACCATTTAAATTGAATAATGTACGACAGCTTTAAAATTACAACAGCGGATGCCTAGTCATCATTTTAATTGGTATGACAACTGTTAGAGAGATAATCACGATTATTATGCATTATTGAATATCCCGGCACTATGAATATGTAAAATCATTTATTTATTTCCATCTTTTAGTGGCTACATAACAAAATGATATGGGAACACAGTAAAGTAAACAAAAAATCCCATTGCAACAAAATCCCCTCTTCATATACTACATATTAACTCATTCATATTGCAATCATGAACGAAGTATTTTTCAATCATTTCAACTCCATATTTCTTTGATAGAAAACAGATGTAAAAGGCTACAGGTATTCTACCTGGAATTGGTTATTGTTTTTCTCTAAGCTACACTACAAAAATGATTTAAAAATTTTCTTTTCAACCTGAGTAAAAAATGATGAAACGCAGGAAAAATAGGAAAAAACTAGCTAGCTTTGAATTCCAGCTACTCTTTAGTGGAATAGCTGCCATTTTATAATGTACATTTTACTGGATAATACAGTCTGTGCCTATGTAATGTTCAGTGAATGACGCCTAACTTGTCACGTTGAGCTGCAAGCCCAACTCAAGTCATGCACAAAATTACAAATGACACGATTTTATGTCAATGTTACATTAAACACTACAATCCTTTAACACAGTCAGTCTGCATTCACCTTTACTTTAGCATATAAAGACGGGTGGTTATCCTACAGGTGGTGAAACATATTTAATTTATTTTCTTATTTGACTGTGACTTTTTCTTTTTATAAATAGCTGCTGTAATTTTTTTTTTATATAACCCCACCCCCTAAAAAATCCTACAAGGATGATTTAATCAATTAGGAAGGAACAGCTCTTCCTGTGCCGTTCTTTCCAACCCTAACATGCCTCTTCTGCAACTTGCATATAATGGAACCAAAGCAACGCAAGCGACAGTGCCTGAACGTTGGGTAACTTTGATTACGTTTCATGTGCAAGTCGGGCTCATAGGGTTTAAAGATAATCTTCTCTAGAAAGTTGCGTTATGGAGCAATCTTTACGATTAATTGATCACATTTATTAGCACGATTAATTGTGATAAACATGCAGCAAAATGTAATCATGTTGATCAACATTTAGCCGTACAGCGAATCGTAAAATGGTGAGTTATATTTGGTGTTATAAAACAAAGTAAGAAATAAAGATTGCTGATATTTTCAGTGGTTGTGTAACTGATGGAATTTATGTCTAATAACACCAAGATCCGTACCAGTATAATGTCCTCCATGCATTCCTCCATGATGGTTACACACAGCGTAGAGGTCGTATAGATAATCGTGGGGGAGGATTGTCTCAGCAGATTGGTGCTGTTGGCTTGAATGTTTCCGAGAATTCAGGGATTGCCCCAGTTGCAGGTTCTTCATACTCTGACTTCTCTTCACTACATGGGGGGCCATGTCCAAACCAGTCAGAGGGAATCGTACCAGCGTCGACAGCTTGTTTCTTCGTTCACCAACCTGTTAATAAACATTCACATTTACAATTACAAACAATTGCTTCAGAAATTAGTCATAACTCTTCTGCACTCATTGTGTTAGAAATTGAATTTTGAGTTGTGCTAATTGAGGTACAATAGACATAATGCAGTAATGAGCAAAACAATTGCTATTATTTTCAACCTCTACTCTGTTCATACCGACAAACACTCAACATAATTGAATATTTTAAGTGTATAAAAAACAACAACATTATTTTACAAAACTATTGGGACCTTTTGAAGTGTCAACAGTGGCCAACTGCATGAATTAGTTTAGAAAAGAATTCACTTATGTCTTGGGGTTGCCATCGTACACACTGCATGGCAGGAGGAAAACAACTCAATGATATCCAAGGAACTCTATAAACCTATACAGTCAATACAGTAGTGAAGCATAGATACAGGAGTAGTACTAAAACATTCCTAAATGTTGTCAGTTCGTTAAAATGGAAAGAAGGTTCAATGCACAGGGACTCTAAAAGACTTGACCAAACCAAGTGACAAAACGGACATAAGGGGCTTTTGTTAGGGAGGTGAAGAAGAAGAAGCTAACTGTCAATCCAACAGAGCTCCAGCAGTCCTCTGGTGAGGACTATCTCAGCAGCTACGTTAGGGGTTAGAAGAACGATACTGTCAGGTGTGTTAGACAGTCACTTGGAATTAGCTAAAATCCGTTTTAAGGTCTGGGGACTGAGTAGCCCTGGTCTAGAATGTAGGACAGGAACCGAACAGAGAGAAAAGTGTAAGTTCAAACCATTTATTTCCTCTCTTATCATAGGGGAATGTGAGAAACCTGGCGAATAGGATGGGACTCCTTGGGGCACTTAGAAGGATTCAATGGGGATAATGAGGAATCCAGGATTGTGTCTGCAGGTCTACATTTCATCCTAAACAGTTCTCAAACTACTGTACATGTGCAGTGAATGACTGCAGACAGGGTGAAAAGAGTGAAGCCAGAGGGATTTCATTGTAACAGCAGGTGGTGTCTGCACCCTGAATTATTTTTTCCACTGATAGAGGTCACCCTGTTCAGTTCTTCATTGTGGTTGATATTCCGACTGTAAACACAGCAACCATATGCATTTCAGCCAAACCTCTCTGTTTGCTACACTCCGAACACTCCCATCAATAAACGTAGTCATATTACTTGATAAACTTTCTTTTTCCTCCTGTAGTTAAACTACAAAACTATAACTTTCCTAATAAGGTGTTATTTCATCAGCTCTCCATGTCTTGTAAAGTATTCTATCTTTACAACTCCTCACCTTAATGGGCAAGACACACGGGACACGACAAACGACAGTGACGGCGGCTGTGTTCTCCGAACACTTTTCTCCAAGAAATGTGATTGGTTATGATACTGAAGGGAATGTAAACATTTTCAAAGCAGTCTGTGACAAACAAGGCGTGAAGATGAAGTCAGAAGATTTTGCGAGAATCGAAAACCTGCCGTTGACTCTACTGTACAAAGAAAGAAAACCCTGGAGTCATCCTATTTTGCAAACAAGGAAACAGCATGGTGAATATCATCATTTGATGGCAGACCTCCAGGCTGATCCAATTAATTCAGAACCTACGTTCAAACAAATTCACCGCAACTACCTTTTATTTACATCTCTTTAATCTTTGAGTGAAGCATCGTGAAGTATGTGGAAGTCGGACACAGCTAAAATGATCTGTTTCTCCGTGTTGAAAGTGTTTGCAGACTGTCTAGCCTTCTCTCAGCTCATTGGTCAGTCCATGTAGCCTCGCACTGATTGGTTGTAGTGCCATGCAACAGCGACAAAAATTGAACATTTTTCTATTTTCTTGTGTAGTGTCGCAAGCCCCATGTGCACGTCTACATGAACTAGCGCAACATTTCACATGCACGAATGTCGCCTGTCGCTTGGCTGGAGAAGGGCAGCGATTTTCGCCTCATCACGCAAGTTTCATAGAAAATGAGTGGAGAAGGAGCGTCGCCTCCCGTGTGTCTTGCCCATAAGTGTGAAGTTGCCATAAGGTTATTTATCTGGTTAGAAACATTACAAAATCCCTTCTGCAGGAAAAGTGTTACATAAATTCCTGTTTAAAGTAAACTCAATTTAGTGGGTGAAGGCAGTAAAGAAAAATGTAAATTTTTAATACCAAGAAGCAACACAGCAGGCTGTCATTCAGTCACCTCAAGTCCCTGCCTCACATTCTTTGTGCAGCAGACACATGTAGGAAAGAAAGCTTCCATGTTTTCAGCTTCCAGCTGCTTGCAACGCTTTTGCAGAAAAGAAGGAATTAATTTCTGTTTGGTATTAGCCTATTTTATCTTTTCTGATTTTTACAGTCTTTAGGCCTTTAATTTATTCAGACTTTCATATAATATAACCACATTGTCAGTGTTGCTTTATGCCTGATGTCTTTTCATGTTATACAGTTGGAATTTTGCTCACATGGCCAGGTGTATTGAGAGCGAGAGAGAGATAGACAGACAGACAGATAGATCTGGTATAGTACACAAGTACTTAAAAAATACACAAAAACACCATAATATAAAATATTAAAAGTAGAAAAAAAATAGAATAATACACTTGAGGGCACTTGTGAGATGACAATAATAATAGTAAAAGTAACAGTGTAATAACAGTATATAATGGTAGCAGCAGCGCTATATGCTAATAATAATAATAATAATAATAACAATAATAATAATAATAATAATAATAATAATAGTAATAACGTAATTGCAATAGTCATAACAATAATAATAGTAATGACTACTACTACTAATAATACTATATGTACACATATACATTTTTACTGAATATACATATATTTAGCATAGGCTAAAAGGGGTTGCTGGGACTTATGTGGTGTTAAAACAAATTTTAAATCAGAAGAAAAGTACCATTCTCAGTTGATCAGAAACAATATGTTTCTATGTGTTCAAAGTTTTCCACTACATTGTGAAAAAGATGTATAAAATATTTTCATCAACATATATCAGGGTTCCAGACTGCGACCAAATGGTCGCATTTGCGACTAAAATGTGAGACAGTGCGAGTGAATTTTTCATCTACTCGCGCAATGGCAACCAATACATTTGCCGGTCTTTTTCTTGTAGTAGTTAGTTGAATTGATTTTGTGGCTAACAAACCTCTGCTCCCCTATTCAGCCTAGTAGGTCACAGTAATGCACAAATTAGCTACTGGTTTGCCGACTCAAACCAACTTCATTACGAGAAAAGGAGACAAACACCAACAACCCACGACATCATTCTTTATGGCAGCATCCATTACAACTATATGAACTAAGTTTATTTGGCCAATTTACGACTTCTAGCGACTTTTAGGACAGCCGTGGGCTACTTTTCTTACTGGGGAGTTGGGAACAGTGGCTAGAGAGGAGTATCAGTCCCTGAAGCTGTTTATTGCTAGACCTACATGGACAAGTCATACCATGCCCTGGGAGGGATGATGGTGACAAAGTTGCTGTTCTGCTTCGACTACCAAGTTAATATCAAATAAAATCAGATCAGATTTTTTATGTCTACTTGTTTTGTATTAGTATGACCAGTGAGATGTTTTTTAAATGTCAACTGCTGCGCAAATGAAATGTTTTCTTCTTCCTGGGGGTGGGGTAACAGAAAATAATTGAGAAGCACTGCTTTAAGATGACTACTATTGTCCCCCTCCCCAAAAAGAGCCCCCCTAGCTGCCTGGATGACTACAGGCCAGTAGCACACACTCCAATCATTATGAAGTGCTTCGAGAGAGTGGTGCTGACCCACATTCAGAGCTGCCTACCAGACACACTGGACCCCCTGAAGTATGCAGGTCCACCTCCCTCCACCTGCAAATCTCCCTCTCACACCTGGAGAATAAAGACTCCTACATCAGGATGCTCTTTATTGAATACAGCTCTGCTTTTGGTCAACCCCACAAGCTCACCCACAAACTGTTTTCCCTGGGAGTACACCCCATCATCTGTGACTGGCTCCACGACTTTCTCACTGGCAGGACTCAGCCTGTCAGGATCGGGAGCAGGACTTCAGCCAGCATCATCACCATCACTGGCACACCACAGGGTGTAGTCCCATCCTCTACACCCTGTTCACCAATGACTGCTTTGCCTCCCACAAGGACAACACCATCCTGAAGTTGGGGGCAAAACAGCTGTGATAGGACGCATCACTGGCGGGGACGAAGCAGCCTACAGGAGGGAGGTGGCCTCTCTGGTGACATGGTGTGAGCACAACAACTTCCCTCTTAACACAGACAAGACCAAGGAGATGATAGTGGACATAAGGAAGGAGAGACCCTCATCAGTCACTGCTTTTCCGCGGGCTGGAAGTGGAGAGTGTGAGCAGCTTTAAATATCTGTGGGTCCACATCAGCGAGGACCTCACCTGGACACTCAACACCACACAGCTGATGAAGAGAGCTCAGCAGCGGCTGGACTTTCTAAGGAGGCTAAGGAAGTTTGGGATGTCACCAAAGACCCAGAAACTTCTACAGCTACGTCGCTGACTCCATCCTGCCCAGCTGCATCATTACGAAATCCCTCATTCTCCACAACACTCAGAGGACGCATGTCTTTGCAAATAAAACAAAGTACTGACTGTTATTTTGGTTGCACGAGTTGAGGTTGCTGGTAGTTTCGAAAAGTAAACTTCTTCAATTGTCCATTGAGCCACATCAACTCGTTTCACATTAGCCTTTAACGCTACCTCACCATGGTGTCTAGCCACATGTGCTCGCAAATTTGTCGTGTTGCCTGAGTACTTGACTCTGGCGTTGCACATTTTTTGCTTTTGTCACAGTCTTTACTGCCTTCCTTTGTTAGGAATCCAAACGTGTCCACACGTCCGCCTTGTAAACTGCTGGAGCAGGCTGTATAATCCCGTTTTCAGTCATAGTTGAGCTGTGTGAAGTTAGCAGGGCTAACATACCAATGAGATATCGCGAGATTTCATTGTTCTCTGGCACAGACTAGGAAACGACTGCTGCCATTTAGTGGCCGGAGTGTAAAATGCAACACAAAATTAACCACCTTTACTGTTTGCATATACTGTCATTTGTTAATAAAAGAAAATCGATTCAGTGCTTTTTTGACATCGAGACAATATTGTAACACAAAATCTTGCAATATTTCAGTATATTGATCTTTTCTTACACCCCTACAGGAGAGCGGCCTCCATCATCAAAGATCCCACCCACCCCCAACATGGACTGTTCACTCTCCTCCACTCAGGCAGGACATCCAGGTGTCTGAAATGCAGAACAACCAGACTCAGACACTCTCTTTCCCTCGGCCATCAGACTCCTTAACAGTCGATAGGAGTCTGTAACAACAGCTTGTACCCTGCACACTGACTTTATATTGTCAACCCTAGAAGCTGCAATATTGCGTACTGTTTATGTCCTATTACGTATAAGAGACATTGCACATGCAGTTTTTTTTTGCACAGCTAATCAATAATTGTTGAATGTGGCATTACAGTTTATGTAGCACACTGCACATTTATATATATATAGATCATTTACTCAGTTTTTTATCTTATCTTTATCTTCTATCCAGTTGTTTTTCTTCTATTTTATAATCTTTTATGACATTCAGTGTGGACAGCAAGGTAAGAGTTTCATTCTTTAGGGAACTGTGTTTCCTTACTGGGCAAATGACAATAAACACTTGCATCTTTTTGTTTAATTTGTAATTCTCCTCATTCCCTCCGATGGGCGTTGTTTTTTTTTTTGTGTTTTTTTTTTTTTTTTTTTTTTTTTTTGGGGGGGGGGGGGGGGGTTGAACCCCACCCACCCAAAAAAAAGGGGTTTTTGGTTTCTTTTTTTTTC
>JBAMHW010010366.1:0-12253 GCA_037177495.1 Rhadinocentrus ornatus | reverse complement strand
TGATTATGTCTCTCACAGTGGACATGCACCTAGGATGAAAATTTCAGACCCCTCGAAGATTTCTAAGTGGGAGAACTAGCAAAATAGCAGGGTGTTCAAATACTTAGTTTCCTCACTATATATATAGAGAGAGATATAGATACACATATATATATGCAGAAGCACGATTTGACCACCAGATCACAAGAGAAGTTCTTTCAGGTTCCATTTCCTCTACAACAGGTATATACTGTGTTCTTTTCTTTAAAACTAAACAGTGTGATATTATTGATCAGGTTTACATGATGGTATGTTGTAGCTGCTCTCTGTGTCCACGGCAAAGCTCCAACCTGAGGCCACGTCATAGACACAAGCACACACACAGGCAGCACTTTTACCTCTTCTTTTTTTAACATAAAGGCAAAAAACATGGATTTTAAACCAAAAATATCCTTGTTCAAAAGGATTGGGACTAGTGACAGCCATTATTAATAAACACTAGGCAATACTATACGTCATTTTATAGTAAAACAATGCTTAGTTTTGTGTGTGTGTGTGTGTGTTTGTTTAATAATCATGATATTGATGACATCAATTGGTGCACGCTTCTGCCAGCAGACAGAGAACACGCATCGGAAACACGTCAACCTGCTAATAATCAGACAAAAATATAAATTTTTGCTGAAGTTGCTTTGTGTATCAAGTGGCGCCAACATTCTTTGTAGGTTTTATTAGCACTTTATCTGCATATAAAAATATTTAAATTTATAACTTTTTTTATCACAGCATTCATGGACAATTGGTCTGTGATGTAGTTTTGTTTGCACTGTGAGGAGCCATTTATATCCTGCAGGACTGATTGCCTTCTTTGCCTCTTTAACATGTTGCCGTGGATGTTAGCATGATGGCTCACATGCCAACACATTCTACACACTGTACGTTTAACTTAAGATGAGATGTTAATTTAATTGGTATGTTATAAATGAACCACCAGAGTTTTCTTTTTCTGCATTGTAAAGATCACACGCCTCTGCACGAATTGGCAGGTGTAGCAGCTGGCCAGGCATCCTCACACACGAGAGCTGGAGAGTGGTTAACTTTTGGTGACCTATTCATAAAATTTTGATGTGCCATATTCAATATTGTAGTGGGTAGGTTACCCTCTTACAGCTACAGAGTTCATGAATACATGATCCAGGAAAGCTGATGGTATATTTGCTGATTTGCATCCTGTTCATTATACTTGTAGAGAAGTTACATGTTTTTAAACTAGAGTCAAAACACTCAATATTTCTTAATTTGTTGTCCATTCCCACACGCATCCAGGAAATGAATGGATGCATGTCTGTTTGGTCAGTGTTGTCCAAGTTTCCCCCTTCCTCCAGGAACCTAGGGGAAACACTGGTAATCACAAAAAAAGATCTGGAATTGTTCTTATTACTTGTTCTGACAACCAAAGTGTCTGATTTTAATTTTCTCATGAACAAACTGATGTGGTCTATAACTTGAAGGCTAATTGTGCTTTTATGAGCCACCACATACAGCTCCAGCTCAAATACTGTCATGCCTGCTCCACCTCAACCAGCCCGCTCATATTCACCAGCCTACTGATTACTGGTTCTAAACTACACTACCCAGGTATCCTCTGTTCTCATCTCATCAGACTTCACCTGTCCATTCTCCTCGTCAGCCTAATGAGTCACACCTGGTCTCCTCTCTATTTACGCCTCCAGTATACATCAGCTCATTGTATGGTATTATTCCTACTCCACTGGATAAGCTGATTAAAAAGACTGTTATCACATTTATGCCTGCATTTGTATCCGACTTTCAGCCGAGCCAACCTCACAAATACCTTCATTTTGTCCTCTTTCTTCGAATATATTTAACTGTTTCTTTTCATCCGAAAAAGTAGTAGATGTTTGATTTACATTGACATGCTTCGGCTGGCATCTGCAGTCAGCCTCAGAAGTCTCATCTGACCACTGTGATGTGTGCTGGTCTTAGCCTTTTTTTAATGCCTTTTTTTAAAATAAATAAATAATTTCAGCCTTCAATTCATTTTTTCTTAAATAAGAAAAGCCTCTGTTCTATCCTTTGTGCTGCAGGTTATTCATATTAACACTGATTAGAAGCACAACTCTCACTAAGTTTACATTATCTTTTTATGTATACTCCACATGATGCACTTCTTAACAGTTAACAATTATTAATTCAGAAATTACTGAGATTTCCCTTCTTTGTTAAATATTTATTTCCTGTTTTTCCAGGAAGTTTCTATGGTTTCCAAATACATTTTCATGTTTGGAAACTAGCTAATAAACCAGGCACACTACATTTGTCCTGACATCTGTACATCGTATTAATGCAGATTAGTTAGTATTTGATTATATTTTCTCTGTCTAAGTTAAACCTTCTTCACTAATTGACAACAAGCACCTCAGCGGACAGATGTTCAACAGCAACAGCACAGACAACCACTTACCCTGATGAGGTCATTAATTAAGCAAATTAATGCATCAATAATAAAATGTTTCAGTGTCACGCTTACTGACACACGGGCAGCAGCAACACAACAGATTGAGGATGTAAATAAATTCAGGAAAAGAAGCAGAAAATCTATCTGAGGATCCGTGCGGTAACTGTACTGCCAGTATGATGCTCTCTCATGTATTATTTTCCAGTTGTGTTTACAACAATGTGTCAACACGCAGATGACATCCCAACAAAACAAGTCGTCCCTCCCGACACCTCCAATACTGAGAGGACATCAAACATGAATTATGTCCTCAAAGTAGGCCACTGCAGCTCCAGACACCTCCAGAATATCTTCATGCTGCTGCGTCGGGCTGCTTTAATAATCCACAGCATGTTGCATTTAAAACTGTCAGCACTTCTCTCTGGGTAATGGAGATATTACACATTTCTCCTAGTGTGTTTGTGAGCTGGGAACTTTTCTTGAACAAACTGCTGCTCCAGGTTGGCAGGTCTCCTCAGGTGTCGGTGATCTCTACTCAACAGCCAAACTTTTTTTATAACACAGTCCTGACAGATTTTTCCCCACTTGGAGAAACTGAAATAAAGGGAAGAAGGAACTCGGGTAAAAACTTGATTTTCTACTCGAGGCATCCATTTCTTACTCTGCTGGGAAGGATAAGGTGCACCTTTCTATTTGGAATCAAAGGGTTGAGGTCATCTAGCACTTTAACTGCAACTTAGGAGGGATTTTGTACAAATAGATAACAGGAACAGCAAAACAGAGGGGTTGGGACAAATTATTGGCCAACACAAGTAACTGAACTATGATGCCATCAGACAAAATAGCTAATTTGGGCTGGGTGATCATGCAGTCAGGATTAGTGATGATGACAATGATCAGCTTCAGGGATATTTACACATAGAAAATCTCATGACAACTGCTAACGTTTCACGTTTTCACCCCCCACTACTTCAGATTTTGTAAAGCTAGAGAAGAGCAGAATTATGGACAAGCTGAGTCAAGGGCACCAAAAGATATGCTGGCATCAACACGGAGATGGAGTTATCTTCCAAAGCTGATGTCATTTTCCACAAAAGAGGGTTACAAAAAAAAGGGTTATGGCCAAAGAGACGTGGAGTAAATTAAGGCAGTATAAAACATGCGCTGGGATTTAGTTCACTCAAATAAATACCATCCAAGTGACAACCCAGAAAGCATACGAATGTGTGTGCAGCCTGCAAATCAGTCACAAAAGAAGCCAAGAATTTCTACCACCAGCAATGCAGCTGTGCGATGGAACAAGGTAGTACCTGTACCATCCTGGTAGACAGGTTTATCAGCTTTATGTTTGTAATATTGCTCCTTTAAACTTTTTATGTCCTGCAAAAATCATTTGATTTGAGTAGTCAGAACTGTTTTTGCAGTTTTAAATATATATTTTTGTTTCAATTACTTATTCTTCTGAATAAGATCTTGCCCCAGGTGGAGGAGTTCAAGTATCTCAGGGTCTTGTTCACAAATGAGGGAAGGATGGAGCAATGGATCGGTGTGCTGTCCACAGTGATGCAGGTTCTTCACCGGCTTTTTAATTTACTGGTCAATCAGTCAATGTCCCTACCCTCAGCTTCGGTCAGCTGTGGATGGTAACCAAAATAACAAGATTGCCTATATAAATGGTAAAATTGAGTTTCCTCCACAGGGTGTCTGGGCTTTCCTTAAGAGGTGGGGTGAGAAGCTTGGTCCTCTGAGAGGGTTCAGAGTAGAGGAGCCAGATGAGGTGACTTGAGCACTTGGTTAGGATGCCTCCTGGACACCTCTCTCGTGGGGACGTAACATACCCTCACGTCACACAAGGAGGACAACCCAGGGAAGACCAAGGACGTGCTGAGGGTCTGCCAAATCCAGCCTTTACCCAGTGATAACTTCCAGTTTGCTAAAAAAAATAAAAATGCTAATTTTGGTGCATGTTGAGAGAGGACTTTTTAGGTCCAAAACAATTTGTTTTTTTTATCTGAATGCATCAGTTCAAAATTTGGCTTTGAAACAGGCACCGTGCCGGTTCTCGAACAGTGTGAAAGAGCTATGTAGGCCACTGAGTAAAACCCTCAGCCCCCCGACTGCTCCCTAAACATCGCAGCTTTGTAGTGAATCTACAGATGGGTTAAATCCTAATTTCCCAAGAGGGATGAATAAAGTATGTATTATATTATATAAATTTTAAAGGATGTGAATAAGTTGATATGTTCTAATATTTTTATCATGTTATTTAGTTGTATACATGAATAAAATTATGTTTAATGCTAATTTTTGGTTTCTTAAAGTTTCAGTCCAGAAGCTCCTAAACTAGCAGTAGCAGGAAAAAAATCACGTTAAAAATCCATATCTTTACATTTTTATCACTTCCTTTATAACATGATCCAGTTGTGTCAAACTTATTAAGTTATGTAAAATAACCAGAGCTGACTGAATCCCCTACATAAAGGTGTGGAAAGTGTGGAAAATAAAATAGTAAATATAAATGCAACTATCCGACCTTCACAGAAGTATATTTCCACCAGATGATGGCGTTTAGGGGTTGGGTGCCATTCTTACCTTGTAAAAATTTATAAGGACTTACATGGAAACTGTTGTAAACATGGTGAATGCTGAGATCAGTAAACTGCACCACATCACATTTAACCCCTGGACTGCACACCAGCTGTCATTGCACTTCCTCTTCTCCTGGTTTCAACAAGCTGTGTCCCGATTGGCTGAATCAAACACCTTTCTCTCAGGTGCTGCAGTTGCCACCCATGTGGAAGAAGAGATGTCCGCTGAAGCGGAGAACTGGTGGTGAGCAAAGTCTGCAGGGACTTTCTCACTTTTTCATTAAACCGAGCAAAGTTGTGAAATCTAGCAGCAAAGTTGCCAAACCGGCGACGATGAGGTGAGCCGGAGCGTGAAACATATGAGAGATGTCCGACACAGAGGCTCAGAGGTTGTTTTCATGTCAGCTTGCTTCTGTCATATGAAGACAGGATTCAAACATGTACCAAAGCTTTTTTTGTTTTATAAGGTAAAGATCACGACAGAAATTTTCACTTGATTGTTCCTAACCAGGAGAAATTAATCAAGTTACAGTGAAATTCTCTTTCCCATCATGAAATTTTACATCAACATCTTAGAGAGGTGCTGTGATGAGGTGTTTTCTTAGAGAACAGTTAGAAATTACAAGAAACTGTCACTTGGTTAAAGAGACTAATTTTAAAAAAAGAATGCAAAAGCACTAAGGTACTACACCCAAACCAACAAGTTAAGTCACAGCCACCACTGAGGCATCACCATCTGTTGGGTGAGCATTGTAAAGCCTTTGGTTTAGGTTAAAAACTAAACGTTTATATTCCAGCAGGCCACTTATCAGGATTTGAAATGCATGTTTAGCTTTTCTTGTCATGTCACAGCTGTAATTCAGCTGGTGGAGAGCTCAGCCATTATCTAAAACAGTGCTTCTAAACCTTTTTTGAGCCAGTGCCCTCCTATTTATTATCCAGGTCCCTTAACGCTCCCCGCCCTTATAATGGCGGCCAAGTGTCTTCCTAACATATCAGGCCTGATGTTGATTACTCTGTGTAATATTATAAAAACCTGTTGTAAAGCTTGTATCGTGAGAATAGAAATAATACATGCGATGATAATCAAAGCTTTAATTAAAACTTATTTACAAACAACATCCATTTAAAAAAATAATTACAAAGCATCCAATAAAAAAATGGTGATGTTGAACAGCTGAAAAAAAATGTCACGCTTGTGTTTTACTGGGCTAAAAACAGAACTTAATGCAAAGGTTGGATGGAAAGTTGAGATATGTAATAGAATAGTAGCAGCACTTTTTTGTCTGTGCTTTGTGAATTTTAGATGTGGTTATGATTTGTTTCCTATAGTTTTAAACTGCTTGTGAAGAAACATCTTTGTACATGGGAAAGTTAAGATGTGTTGATTTCAGAATGTGTGATGAGATGTATTAATTTTAAAAGCACAATAAAAAAAATAACACTAATCCTGAAAAGTAAAATCCTAAAATAAGATTCCTTTGACCCGTCATCAATAACAACACATATAAAAACACAAAAGTTTAAAAAAATCATAAAGTCTGTCTCTCCTTTGTAGTTTGCAGTTATTCAGTGGATTGTTTGTTTAATTAATCACTCAAGTCCAGGTTATTTTCATGAAGATAAAAGATTTTTTAGGATTGTGTGAGCCATCTTCTTACAGTATAGGATCCTTGGGTCTACTTCCTTTTGATCGTATTTGGGTGCTCGTTTTTTTATTTTTTTCTTCTTTAAGAATTTGATTGGTCAGTAAGGTTTCAATCATCAACTGCCAAGCCAATCCCGCCACCCCAAAAGAAACGTCACCGCCCCCCAATCATAATTAATGCTCCTAGCGCCCCTTGACGTTATTACAACCGCCCCCATTGAGAAGCACTGATCTAGAAGATTATCGATTTGTCGGACCCTCATCTGGCCGACGGGAATTTTCATAGACTGATACACGTAATCCCCATCTCCTGTCACCCCTCCATGATTGGGGCAGTCCTGCCTGTACATTTTCTAAAACATACTGCGGTTCACCTGATTTTGTTTGCTTAAGGAATAAAAAGTGCCTTGATTTCAATTAACAGATTTAATAGAGGATTCATGTTTAATGAAATCCTACAGAACAAAACCAATAACTACTTCACATTTCCCCTTCATCGCTTATAAAAGGGATTTTTCAGCTTTGAAATAAAGCTTCACAGGGAAAAGTCTGATATTTTAGACTTGCATCAGAATGCTGCAAAAAGCCCAGCTGAATATCCTGCTACAGCCTTAATGCTGAGGGCAGAAAGTCAGCGCTCACAGATATTACATCTGTGTTTCACTGAAGTGGTACCACATCAACCCCTGGCCTTTTGCTTGCTTATGTTTTGCGAAGGGCAGATGAGAAGAGTGTGCATTAAGCTGTAAAAGTGAGTGACAAGCACCTCTACAAACACACCAACTCAGACAGAACTTTACACTTTGAACAGTACCACACTCACAAAAGGTACTTTCAAAAGAGCCAGATAATGTATTCCATTAGAGCGACGCAGTCCGGCTCATCAGTTGGGGCGTGACTTTAATGTATAATCTCAGTTTCTTGATTTTCTTCTTTCTAGCTCGCAGTTCAGACGGCAGCTGGAGTCTCTGAATCCCAACTCAGCTTCAAAGTGCTGAACAGTCTGGCCTCTTGAGATAGGTTGCTGTTTCACAACACATTGGATAGCATGTCACACTCCCTGCGGCAAGCCTGGAAACATGCTTCCGCTGTGCCTGTTTAACCATGCTAAATCATGTTCCACTCCTGGCTGTTTTGACATTTCAGTAATTAACCCATTTCCCCTTTCTATTTGCAGCCCACCGTACTTTCACAATCACGTTACCCTGCTTTCTGTTGCGCCACACTCTACTTGACACCTATTGAAAAACCCATGGGAATTTTTTTAAACCACATTCCCAGATTGGTGGGGTTATGTAATACCTGTGGGGTGGGGGAGGAGGGGACAGGAAAGCTTCTGGAAAAAAAATGCAGTTCATAGTAGTAAAGTAGAACAACCAAATAAACATTGTAATTTCTGATGTCATTCTCTTGAATATCCGGCTTTGGTTATAAATATAATTTCTGAGAAAATTAGCAACATCCCAACAACAGACGAAAGTCCGGGCATAAAAACACGGATTTACTCCTGACACAGATGTCTCATGCCATTGCATACCACTGGGATGACCCAGATACACTGTGAGGGCTCATTGGTTACTATAACTAAGCCTCTTATGCATTAAACTATAAGTACAGCATTTCATTCACACTATGGGAAAAAAAAGAAAAAAAAGAAAACTTGCTCCTTAAAATGTTTTGAATCACCATTTGTGGCGAGTACCACGACGGAGACGTACACGGTAAGCAAGCAGATGAAAGCTCCCAGTTGCCTCGGCACCATAACTTAATAACCAAACAGTCAGTCACTGTCGTTTGACTGATTCTTGGTTCATAACTGAAAATAGCAGCAGCTACCTGCCAGTCAATGAATAATTGGCTGTTTTATGTGAGCGGATTGAGGGATCCTAAGGGGAGGCAGTCATTAAAACAAAGCAGCTCTGTGGCATCGCGGCGTATCAAATGAAAGGAAAAGTTTGGAATTAGTGCAGGATGAGTCACTGACAATTTCACAGCTTTATCCGAGCATCTGTTTCCAGAGGTACTTTTTTCTCCTCTTTCCTCTGCATCACTTTTTCATGATATACCTGCTGTGCAGCTTGATCATGATTTTAGAGACAAATAATTTTATGTTCCACCATAAAGTGCATTAAGTTAAATCCAAATTTAGTGAGTAGAGGAATGTTGTCCCATTCTGGTCTGATGAAGGATTCTAGCTTGATTGCTGGACTGATGCCTTCATGATGCTCCAAATTTTTTCTAATAATAAAAGGTCTGGACTGCAGGCAGGCCGGTTCAGCACCCGAACTTTATCCAGTTTTGACCTTTGGTCTTGCGCCGTGCACACAGAGATTCCTCCTGATTCAACACTGTTGATGGTGGGAACTTCAAAGTCGTCACAATCTGTGTTTAGGAACATCGTTCTAAAATTCTAACAATTCATTTTCAGCCTCGTTTAGCACTCAAAATAACTTAATTGAAAAAAAAAAAAGATAAATTGATTTGTCTCAAGATTACGAGCAATGTTTGTATCAGTACCACATCTGAACTAAAAATTACAACTTCGCTTAAGAGGGGGGCTACCACACAAATCATGACACCCCTTTTTTCCCTTTGTTGGGCATCTGGCTGGCATGATCAAGACAGATAACAGGGAGAGCAGCAGTGAAACACAGCTGTTACCAGCAACTGGAGGAAGCACAAGTGGAGACAGCCAAGACACATGTTAAATTAAGCCTATCACCACGAAACAATTAAAAGGAACTGACAGAGGCTGCTGTCAGAGGGTTCAGCGAGGAGCGGGAGTTGTTCTAAAAAATTCTTCTTTTAAATTTTTTATTGTCTTTAAAGCTTCACACAGACCGGAAGATTTTCACAACAATTCTTTTTAGTATACAGTGACATTTATTGATATTTGAACACTGAAGTCATGCATATTCTCAACTATCAATCAGAGATGTTTAATCAGATTACTGATCTACAGGTTCATCTTCATGCAAGATTCAAGGACAAGATGCAACCTGTGTAAAATCTTTATGGAGAGCTGTGATGAATGTGTGTGGAAACAGGGGAATGTGACTGGTCCTTTAACGAGCTGTGAATGCTGTGAAAGATCCAAACAGTGCTTTTAAAACTATTTATTAAAAATATGCAACAATTCATTCTCATCAGTGACTCAATTTTTCAATTCTGGTTCAAATGTAGAAACAATGCCACATTAACCACAAAACAGTGGAGCTTAAAGGAAAACAGGAATAAAAATTACAACCCCACAAGGAGAATAAACAAGGATAAAACCAACAGGCAGAAACCCAAAACGCCAAAAACAACAAAGAGAATCTAATTGAAAAAATTAAAAAGCAAGATTAAAGACGAAACCGAGTACAACCAGCAGCCTCTCGCTGTCAATTAATGCTTATTCACAAAGACAGTAAGAGTGTTCCTAACTAGGTCAACCAGGAAGTAAACAAAAAGGAGGAAAAAAAGACTCAAATTTAGGATTAAAATTTATCACGGAGGAAGATTTAATGTGGAACTGAGAAGTGCTCCAGAGGCTGAGTGCAGAACCCAAAAAAGGCCCAGTTGCCAGGTTGTGAGGAGCGAGAACCGGGCCTTAGAAGTCAGTACTGAGGAGTAGTAAGTAATAAGAACTACAGCCTTGAAAATTAAACCCAACATTAGAGTTATCTTTGAGTGTCATTAGACGGACCACCATCCGTGTCCCAGTCTGCAGGCCGAGAGTAACTGATGATAACTGACTTATTGACAGAAATGCTGCGACATTTTAGACTGTGTGAGAAAATATTTCAGATGTTCACTAAAAAATATAACAAGTTGGCTTTATTAAAAAAATCTGTGCAAACTAGTCTGTGTAAACTTGAGTGAATGAGTACAGTTAGTTTAAATGATTTGAGATTGTAGAACTTAAATTAACTTGATAAATGCTGCATATTCTCCTGTTTGTGCTTAAGATTGTGGAAAAAATCTTAATGTGATTAATTCCACATAAATAATAAATGATGATTTCAAGTTCGCTTTACGTAAAGTTATGAACTGTAAATCGATGTTTGTTTGCAGCAGGAAGTTGGAGAGGACGTGGTTTTAGATGAAATAAGGTCAGAAAACTGACCTCTAACTGTGTTTTAAACAGTGATGAGCAGTAACTGGAGAACAGTCACGTGACACTACCGACATTAATAATAAATCCTTCATCCTCATCCTTAGTCATCATTCTAACAAGTAATCTGTATTTTATGCCTAGAACATGTTGTCTAGACACTAAAACTGTGGTGAAAGTTTTTTGCTGATATGAGGTCAATATGGAGACTAGAACATGTTTTCCTGTCTGAGCTGAGAACTGGTTTCCTCACACCAGGAGGTTTGGAGGTAGAGATGTAGGTGACATGAGATGATGTTTTGTTGTTTTTACATTTTATAATTCATAATATATTGTTGTTCACCATGCAGCGAGAACAGGCAAACGTTGAGGCATTTCAGTTTGGATGACTGGAATGAACAGACATGACATTTTAGTTCGTTTCTCTTTTTTATGTTTCTTTCTAAAATCCTAGAAACATTTTGTGCCATTTGAATCAACCAAATAAATGACATTTTTTTGCAAGTTGCATAAAGTAAATAACCCTTAAGTTGTTGCTAATAGAATTAAAACCGCAATGGTTAAACAAAGACTAAAGAATCTTTCTTTATATAACTTCTATTTTTGTGAGAGGAAACTGCAGATCTGGACATGGCTTACATAAACCTTTCCCACACTAGGGTCCTGACCCCCACAGGGGTCCCAAGGTAATTTCAGGGGATTGCAAGACCATTTTGAAAAGAATATAGCTTACAAAAATCAAATAAATTAGAGATTTTAATTAGGGCTGTCAAGATTAACTTGAGAGAGATTATCTGTGAAGTTAAAGAGCTCATTTTTATAATTATTGCATAAACCACAAAGCTATATATCATGCTATTTGTTAAATCCAAATTTGGCTTTGTCTCTGCAAGAAAAGCTGATTTTACACTGGTTTTGACACCAAAAAAGTTTACGAAAGTTTTCGAGCCTTACATGTTGCGTTGTTGTTACTGGTGCTATATTAAAAATATCTCAGCAAGAGAAGCTGAACACCAACGTATGTTACCTTGAGGGTCGTGCCTCAAAAAGTTTGGGAAGGACCCATAATCACAACTAAATTGATCGGCTCTTTTTTCTGATGTTTAATCATCTGACAAAGGAAAAAATAGCAATAAAATGACAAAAGTACCTAAAGACAATTAAAGGTTGTAAACATTGAACAACTGAAGAAAAAGCAGGATTGGAACTATCATGTCCTAGTTGTATTTAGATGTTATGCTTTTTTTAAAATTCAATTTGATAATTCAAAATTAGTAAACTTGAAGAAAGCATAGATTTCAGTCCCAACATATAGGACAATTACCCCTATACCTTCATTTTGACAAACACAATCAAAATGAATGCTTCTTCATGTTCCCAACCAACATCTCGTATCATGTATTCTCTTGTTTTCCTCATCATCCCACTTTTTTGTGTGTAAAATAAATAAAGAACTAAGTAAA